>PVKN010039287.1:0-10907 GCA_004027915.1 Capromys pilorides | reverse complement strand
GAAGGCAACAGGGTGCAAAGCCGGCAGGTGGGAGAAACACCTGCAGCCCATAGAGACAACGAATTAATACCCAAAGCACATAAAGAACTCCTGCCTTCCAACAGCAAGTGAGCAAATAACCTGGCCTTCGAGTGTGCGAACGCCCTGACCAGGTACTTCTCCCAAGAGCACATGCAGACAGCGCGTAGATGCCAGGAGAGCTGGCCACATCGCTCACTGTCACCGAGATGCTCAGCCACAATGAGGTGTCACTTCACCTTCGTCGGGATGGCCACTACGAAACAGAGAAAGGCAGAGCAACGTGAGTGGACGAGAATACCGCAGCCCGTGCGCACTGAAGACGCACCCCCCCAGGGGCTGCTTTGGAGAATGTGAAATCGGCTCCCACCGCCAAAACACAACGCAGAGACTCAAACCAGAGCTGACGTGTGGCCCAGCAGTTCTACTTGCTGCACTTACCGGAAAGCATTACAATGGGACTCTTAAAGACATATGTACACTCCCATGTTTGCTACACTGTTCTTGATAAATAAAAAGATATACTAAACTACACTATACTATACTATAATATACTATGCTATGCTATGCTATGCTATACTATACTATACTATACTATAATTAATATACCTCAAGTTTGAGACAGGAGGATCACCACAACTTCAAGGCCAGCCTGGACCTCATAGTGAAAGCCTGTCTCAAAAAATGAAAAAATTAATAAAAGGAAAATGAGCAAGAAGAAAAAAAAGTCTGACCTACAAGCTATCATTAACTCCTATTCGGGTATCATTATCTTTTATTATGATAACATAGTAAAAATGCAGTGTGTTTAAAACAAGTTACTACAGCGAAGGGCACGGGGCATGATCACCCTCAGGCCACGCCGCTGCGCTGAGCCCGCCCCGCTCGGCACCTTCCCGTTTTCTCAGTTAACGGTACCGGCACGCTTTTGCCACACAGCTTGGCCCTAGTCGCCCCGGGCGGGGAATGCGCCTGTGCGCAGCATCTTGAGCCTCTCTCATCCCTTCCCCTCCCTTCCCTTCTAAAGCAGCTCTGAAATGCGCTTTCCTGAGTGCTGCCAGCCGCACTGTCATAGGCGCCTCAGAGTCCTGAACCAATTCCAGACATTTGCCTTCCGTGGTCATTTAGACTCTGGGGAAGAGCCAGCGGCCAGGAGGCCAGACCTGGTGACTAAGGCGGGCAGAGCGCACCGCAGCGTCCTCGCCGTCCCACTGTTCCATTGGGCGGTGCTGGCAGTGGCACGCACAGTGTATTTGTTGCACCCTTACACAAGAGGCCTTGCAGAGCTGCTTCAGAAAGGGGGACGAGCAATGGGCTGAGAGCGTTTGAAACGAGAAGGGATGGTCTGAGGGGCGCTACTAGCAACACATCTTATTCTGTAATAATTTTTAAAGAGTAAACATTCGCCACACGTCTCCATCACCCCTGCAGAGCTGTCAGGAGGTAGGACCAACCGCATGGCCCATCAAGGGGTAACAGGAGAAGCACAGGGTACATACATACAATGGGATATTAGTTAGAAAACAGAAATCCTAGGGCCAGCCAGATAGCTCAGCAGACTAAAGCACCAGCTTAGGTAGAGCTCAACAGCCGGGGTTCAATCCCTAGAGTACCTTGCCAGCCCCGCCCCAGGGCGCACTGAGCCAGTGATCGGGACTCGGCAAGGTGCGTGGGCCTATAATCTCAGCCTCTGGGAGGCTGAAAGCAGGAGGATCACTGTAAGTCAGATCTACCCAGCGAGACGACCCTGTGGACCCTGTAGACCCTGTAGACCCTGTACCAAATACATTAAAAAAAGAAATCTTGTCATGAGTTAAGACAGTTACACCCAAGTACACGCTGCTGTGCAAAACAGGCTGGGCACAGGAGGACGAGCACCAGGATGCCACTTATGTGATATCTAACGCCATCAAACTCATCAAAGCAGAGAGGCAGAGTGCAGCTGCCGGGCTAAAGGGAAAGAGAAGCAGAGCGGCTACTCACAGGCGTGGCGTCCGCAGGGCAGCACAGGCTCTGGCCATCGACATCTTTGGTGACAACGCCATCCTATGACCTAAAGATCTGTGGAGGGCTCACCGTGTTACACTTCTTATCACAATTTTAAAAATTCAACATATGGGTTACGAGAAATTTAAATAAAACTACAGGAAGACGGATCTAAACGTATAACAGAGAGTAACTGTAGTGTAGATCGTACTACAGATCCTAATAGAGAAGACAGTAAGGTAGAAACACAAGGACCAGGAGCAAAGACAAAACGGGGGTGGCATGAGCAGCTCCAGCGGGGGTCACCACCGTGCCCGAAACACAGAGGCAACGGAGGTTGAGGCAATTCAGAGAGAAGGCGGGTTGGTGCGTTTCCAGGGTTGGTGGGAGACATACATTCACAGGCAGCGGGCCTGAGCGGAGCACAGAGTGTGCCCCTGCCTGGGAAACGAACTGGAGGGAACAGCAAGAGAGACGGTGAAGCACCTGGAGGTGGCGCAGCTAATGTAACCTGACCAGAGGATGACAAAGGAAAACACTGGAAGCAAGGCGGTAAGCCCCGTGTGGAAAAGCACAGAAAACAAGCAAGGCCAGGCGTGGCGGTGCACACCTGGAATCTCCCTACGCAGGAGGCTGAGACAGTAGGGCTGCCACAAGATCAAGTCCAGCACGGGCATCATAATGAGTTCAAGGCCCGCCTGAACCTCAGAGCTAGACCTGTCTCGAAACAAGGAAGGGGGAAAAAAAAATAAAGCAAAATGAAAAGAAGCACAGGTCTAAATGCAGTACAACGAAACTACAATAAAAACCAAAAGAGCCTCAGAGAGACAGAGACAAAGGTGACCTCCTCCTCAGCAGATAGCGTCCAAGGGGCACCAACGGGGTCTGCAGACCACGGAACACTATTTTCTGAGCAATGGAAGAAATTAAGCTATCAACCCACAGTCACACAGTGAGCACCGCTGCCTTTCAAAATAAAAACAAATGTATTTTGAGATTTTAAGGAGCAAGCTTATGACTGATGGGTCTTCTCCAAATGAACTTCTGAAGATATTCACCAGGAAGAGAAAGAGACCCCAGAAGAAACCCAAGGTGGAAAAGAAACAGCAGCCATAGCCATTACTCAGCCTTGTAAACAGGAAGAGTGGATGACAACGTGGAGGTCGGAGCCAAGCGGCAGCCCCTGAGGATGCTTCCTCTCCACCGAGCGGGTCCTGGACGCCCCGCCCAGGCCTCTGGAGCCCACCGTGCCTAGGCACTAGGTGCTCAGCCGCAGCCACCTCAGGCATCCGCTCAAACCAAGAGCCACACGACAAAGGACTTGCCACTCAGGGACCAATGGGAAAGCACAGGACACTGCAGGCCAAGGAGACAGCTAAGGCTCAGACGTTTGGATCAGGAAAGCGCATGCCTTCCTTCCTCTGAGCAGCACGCTGTGTCGTTGTGCACGTGCTTCTGAGATGTCCAGGCCAGAGGCAAACCAACAAAAGCATCCTCTGGAACAATAGCACAGCCACATTGGAAGATGCCGGGGACCCCCACAGCCTCCGACCTCCTGCAGCCACAGCCCCAGGTCCCTGTAGGTAATGCCAGCCCGATGCACAGCACCAGTGACAACAATGAACACGGACTGGGGAAAGCTACGGCCCTGGTTTCTCCACACCACTCCTTGTCACTGAGTGTTACTGAGCCAGAAGAGAGTGACTGGGAGGGAGGGACAGAGGCCAAGCAGAGCCTGGGCGGTGGTGAACAGAGGCTGTCTTCTGGCCAGCCACGCAGCCACAGTGACTCCTACTGGCCACTGCATATCACCTACCTGGCCTGGCCAAAGCTGAGATTCCAGACCCATGAAAAACTTGCCAAAATATTTTTCTCAATTCAAGATTCTGAAATCTAACCCAATTGAGTTTTTAAACATCCCAAGAAGTTGTCAAATCCATTTTCTTCATACTGATCAAAATTTCATCATAAACAGCTAGAAGGGCAGCCAGGCATGGTGACATACACCTGTCATCTCAGAATTTGGGAGGCTGAGGCAGGAGGATCACTACTAATTTGAGGTTATCCTGGGCTACATAGTGAGTTCAAGGCCAGCCTGAACTGCATAGCAAGAATCTATCTAAAAAAAAGCAAAAAGCAAAAAAACCACAGAACACTAGGAGGTCAACTTTCACCTATAAAAATTAGCATAATCAAAGTTTTTCCAAAACACTAAAATACTGTTGTTTCATTGAAAAGTACATAGAGAAAAAGCAATACATTAGCAAAATAGTAACATATTACCTACATCCATGCTGAGATAACCCAAGAATTATCCATCAGAACAATCTTTCAAGCTTTATTTTTTTCTAGGTTTACTCTTTACAACCTAAAAACAAACACATTTTGCATGAATTCTACAACTTACAACACGTGTTTTCTGTTTCACTAGGAGGCATTTATGTCCTTAAGAGTTAATCACGGGCTGTTCAGTAGCAGTTAGCCACTTGAGGCCCATCAGAGAGGCACAGACAGATTCCTCACCTAAGAAAACACTCCCGAAAAACACACACAGAATGCTCTAGAAGGAAAGTTCACTCAACCCTACCATGTGTGTAAGACATCCCACGATCATGCTCCTCCCCAGGGTGTTTTAATTTTCCTGAATATGTATCAGTGACCTTGGCCAGGACAAGGACATGGAATCTCTAAATATCTTATACCTATGAAGAAATTTTCATGGTAACTGCAAACGAGAACAGGATACTGCATGGTCTTTTAAATTATTGTATTAATTTTGATTCTAAGGGTAATAAAATGTTTTGTTATTATCTTGATATAACAAAAGACTTAAAAGCCTTTCACAGTCACACAACATAACCATTTCAGAAACATCTAAAAGAATGTCACTTGGTTGAGAATAACTACAAGCCAATGTACATTTTGCCCATCATGTTGCCTTGAACACCTTGGCTAACAAGCAGGTCTGTCAGTTTATTTCACTGATGACAGGCAAGTGAGAACAGCTAAAGCCATCTACTGCTACCCAGAGACTGAAGGGACTGTCCACGGTGATTTAAACAGCCACAGTGGTAACCCTCCGATACACACCTGGAACACTCTGAAACCAACTTAGCCCTGCTAACACACGCCTCCGGTATACTACGGGCTGCAGGATATTCTGTCTTCTGCGAGCTGAGGAGAGGGCTCGCGTCACAGATGCTTCTGCACCCCTTCCAGCTCAGGAGCGGAAGGAGGCGAGTGCAGGCTTACGAACCTCCACGGTGCCACAGATATTTCCCACGGCCATCAGGAGGTAATTAGGGAGTGGGTAAGTAAATTAAGCGGAGACGTGGTTCTGCACAGCCCCGTCAGGAGCAAGGACACAAAAGTGACTTTGACGGAATGTACAGGACACAGCCCGCGAGCATCCACAGGCCACTTTCAGGGCTCGCACAGCAAAACGTCTCACGCCCTTAGTGCTGAGCTTTGAAATCTTCGTTGTTGTTGTTGATGTGTGTGATGCGGCGCTTTGTGCCGGCCCCTAATGGCTATTTCTGTAACGCCACCTCATATCTGTAAAGTGCCATATTCATACAGGCTGTGCTATTCCAAATCCAGGGCGGATAAAAACCATGTATTTTTCCACTGCTGGCTTCCCAAACACAACTCTGGCTAATAAAAACAAAGGTCATCAGCTGTTTTACACTGACGCTCCATTATGACGGGAATATGCTTTCAGAATTCCTCATGGAAGAATCTTGGAGCAACTTGGCCTTAAAATCAACTTTCGCCCAAGTCTTCATCATTGTCTCAGACCCTTTTCAATTCTTAATCAAAATTATCCACCAACCAGGGGCTGGGCACAGGGGACAGGGCCAGGGGACAGGACAGGGTTTCATTATATATTTTTTTAAAAAAAACGGTTATGATGCAAGTTGTTACAAGGGATGAACACGGCAGGTCTATATTATCTTTACCATTTTAAATGCACGTCACCAGAGAGACAAAAGCACACTCTCACATATCCTCTAGCCACCGTCCTTTGCCAGATCTCTCCCCACTAGGCATCCTCAGCCTAAAAGTTTCTGTTCTCCGAGCTCAAGTCCCGCGTCTGTGCCGCTCCAGGACTGGCAGAGCGCACCTGCAGCCCTTCCCGCTCCTACCTTTTGTCTAAGAACGCCAAAGCAATTCATTAATCTACCTTGGAGCCTGTGAAGTCACTGGTACACAGGGCGCCAGGGCTGAGGAGTTAGCCCAACAGCCAGCGAGGCCTGGACAGCCGACCGAAACTGAGTAACCCTCGGTCTCCTTTACCTCCTCAGAAAATCAGGCAGGGCTCTGTTTACAGGTCATGAGGATTTTATCAAAACCAAACAAAACACACACAAAAAGAAACCCTTCCTCACAAAGGAACTTGGGCACACACAATTGCACTTTTCAGAGGTGGAAATACGACTGGTCCTGTTCTTTCAGTTTGCAAGAGTGTCGACAGCCAGGACATCTGCATCTTGATAAAAACTCCGGAGGGCAATTTGATCAGACTCCCAGCACCCTCCTTCCCAGCTCTGTACTCGTGACGCTCCCAAGGAGCCGGAGATGCGCCCTGAATCGCCGCGGACTCGGAGAGGAGGATCCAGTCCTCGGGCTCCAGGCTTCTAAACAGGCTGCTCTAACCCAGGCCACGGAGCCCTCTTGACACAAGGAGTGTCACAGCGCTAACTCACAGGGACCTAGCAAGCCTCCACCTCCGGCCCGCCCGCTGCCTCTGGGGCCCCTGACCACCATGTGGCACGAGGTCACAACAAGCAAAGTCATGGGCAATGGGGGTGGACTGAAGGGTCAGGGAGGCAGGGCGTGGAGAGAGCCGCAGGCGCTCAGCCCAGCGGTGGGGACGCGATGCCCCCCGCGTCCCTCCTGCCGGCCAGGGACAGGGTCACAGGGTGGTCCCGGCCACCGAGTAGGGGGTCGGGAGGAAAAGGGCAGAGCAGCCCAGAAGGGCGTGCAAGCCTTGGGCACCGGGGCCAGGGGGGCAGGGTACTGGGGCGAGGGGACAGGGGGACAGGACCGGGAACAACAGACGACAAGGGGACCAAGGGACCGGAGACCAGGAAGGGGAATGGGACAGGAGTCAGACCAAGGATGGGGTCGGGGGCCGGGGCCCGGGCAGGGTCGGGCGATGCACTCACATTCTCCGCGTCGCGCTCGTTCACCGTGGGCAATGGCGTCCGCGCCGACATCTTGCGGCGGGGCCGGGCTGGGGTCCCGGGCGGCGGCCGGGGCGGCGCGGGAGGAGGAGGCGGGGACGCGGCGGCGGCTCCCGGTCCCCTGCGCCCGCCCCGCCTCAGGTGCGCGCCGCCGCCCGGCCCCGCCGCATCCGCGCGCCCGCCGCGGTCTCCCACCGGGTCCGCGCCCGGCCAGCGGCGCCCGCAGTCTCCCTCCCGGTCCGCGCGCGGCCTGGGCGGAGTGGGCGGCAGAGCCGGGGTGCGGCCGCTTTCCCTCCCCCTCCCGCGCGGCCCTGCCCCCCTGTGGTCGCTCGCGCGGCGCGGCCGTGGGACTGCGATGCGCGCAGGGACCCTGGACTGGGGACGCCGGGTCGACCCCACGCAGGGCCGGGCGCGGGGACAAAGGCGCGGGCGCCACCCGGCGGGGGTGCGGGGTCCCGGCCCGCCGAGCCGCCGCGTCCGCGCCCCGCGTCACTTCCTGGGGGCGGGAGCGGCCCCGGGGGGCGCGGGCAGGCGACGACTGGGGCGGCCTGGCCACCTGCCCCGCAGAGCTCTCTGCGGGACTGCCCTCGGCAAGTCGGCACCCCTATGCCCAGTGGGCCTTCCAGTGAGGGGGTGGGGGTCCCTGCTGCTGCGCGCGGCCGCGGCCTCGGGGAGGAAGATTCCTGGGCCAGAGGATTATGGCTCGACTCCTTAAAGTAGTTTCTGCAGAGCCAACGCTTGACCCATAAAATATGGGCCCCGGAGACCTAAAATACACAAATCCTCCGAGGGGACAAAATTGCTTACCAGTGCCACTCTGGATGTCACCTGTGTGTTCCTTTCCGGACTCCCAAAGCAAGAGGACCCCTAAGACCCCTTGGTGGTCACCTCGAGGCCGAAAGCAGCATTTAGGGCCTTGAGTCTTCAGGGGACATCTCAAAGAGATGGTGGGCACCGAGAAGCCACACTTCCATGGTCCTTCTAGGCAGGCCCTGGGTCATCGCATTCCTACCGATGTCACCAGGGCTAGCTTGGCTTTCTGGTCACCTAGAACCAGTCCAGCCTCAGAGGTGCTCGTAACATGGCCAGCAGCCTCAGCAACCCCTGGCAAGGCAACTCCCCTGTGTTCTCCCGGCAGTCTGCCAGAGTCTCAGAGAAGGTGCCCAGCCCTGTTGGGATAGGAATGAGCCACAGCGGGATCCGTTAGATCCCGCTCTCAAAAGTATGCACAAGTCACGGTCTGTCTTTATCCTTACAGGGACCCTGGCTGATGTATTTGTTTCCACTTTACACAACCCCACAGAATTGGCTTTGGATGTGGGTGTGAGGGGTGAGGTGCAGGAGAGAACTGGGCTTCAAGGTATTGGGCGGTCTGCGCCAGTTGTAGCACCACAAGCCTATGGGGGTGGGGGGATTAACCCCACATGGAGCTTTAAGGAGAAACCAGGAGAATGTCACAACAGTGTAAAAGGCTTTGCTGCGTGCTCTGAGTCACAAAGGGCACTCTGGGAGACTGAGGCAAGAGGGTCACAAGTTCAAGCCCAGCCTGGGCATCTTAGCAACTTTAGAGAGACACTGTCTCAAAACACACACACACACACACACATAAAGATCTGAGGCTGTCGCTCAGTACAAAGGCCCTAGGCTCCATTTCCACTGCTAGAGAAAGAGAAAGAGAGAGAGAGAAAGAGAATTCTTCAGCTGTATGTACTACCCTGTGCTTGCCTATTGAAATTTACTGAATTTTACATGATAAGCAGATAATTTCTGTTTTGTAATGACAGAAGTGCACTTAAAAGGAATTATGATTGATTAACTCAACTCAATAATATTATCTAACCAAATAGGTCAGACACAACTCTACCATGTAAAAAGGTGATATTTAAACCATTCATATTAATATCTGCAGCCTCAGGCTTGGCCCACAATGAAAATGCATTCCACATGGACTTAAACAAAGTTACTGTTTTTAAAAGGCTTCCTGACCACGTGCCCTGGGATCTCTTCTCCCCTAGAAAGTTCCAGGGCAGTACTGGGGATGAATCAGAACCATTTGGCCCCGGTTCTTAGTAAGGAAAGCGTTTGAGAGCAGAATCCTCCTCCTTGGATCTTGTATCTGGTTCCGTAGAGAAGTAGCAAAGGCGTGTTTCAAGACGTTCAGAAATTTTCTTTAGGGTTAGTAACTGAATGGGGCATGTTCAGCGCAGAGGTTTCTAATTAAGGCATTGGGGTAATAAAAGTTGCAGGGCAGAATTGAGGTCCCCACAAAAGAGAACCAAAGGTCCCCAGGGAACCAGACCTATCCTGGAACCAGGAAGCGCATTGGCCATAGCCAGCCAGTGGGCAAACTCTAAAAACACACTGTCTGATGGCGCCAGGCCAGTGAGCACGTGACATGTTTCTTGTAAGTTTAATTTTTTAAAAAAAATTTTAAGTTTAAAAGCTGATTTACATTTTGAAAAACTTTGAGATAGGTTTGAAAAAGCACATTTAAGTGTATGAACTTAAGCCTATAATTCCCTGACATCTAGTCGCAGATCGAGTGGTTCTTATGAACACTGACCACCTGCATCAGGCTGTGTTGTAAATGTAAAATGCACATTAGATTTTTAAAGCTCTGATTAAAAGGATGGGAGCTATTCATAAACATGATGTGAATTATACATTCAGGTGCTAATTTTTATAGACTGAGAGCTAAGTAAACATTAAAAATCAGTTTCCCCTTTTTTAACTTTTTCGAGGACAGGTACCAAGAAGCACGTACTTCAGTGCATGGCTTACGTGGCATCTCTGTTCCACAGCACTTTTCTTGAGGTCAAAACTGAGGAGAGAGAAGTTCAGTTGCTGAAGAGACAAATGCCTTGGTGAGAAGCTGTTGACTGTCAGTTTGGGGGTACAGCGCTACCCAGCTCTCCCCTGCTGAGCTGTGCTGTTATTATAGGAGAGCATCCAGTGGGCGGCTCCTCATCGAGCAGCCGGCAGTAGTTAGTATTATCATCTTATTCAAACGCTAAGTGGGAGACATGTCGAATCACACAAGGGAGTGGGGACAGGTCGCAGTCATTCATGAACAGAAAATGTACCAGTGTGACAGATTCCACAGAGTTCATGGTGAATTCACAGTTCTCAGGCCTTCTGCTTTAAATACATCTAATGGCCGATAGGCCCGGCCAGCCAATAAGTACGGAGTTGTGGGCACCCATTGTTTCTGGGCCTCTGGGCCGTTTAAGTCCTTCACTTAACCACACAAGAAAACGTTCAGGCTGGACAGTTCTGTTGGATACCAAAGCGCTGCCCCCAGCTAAGGAAAACGTCAGCACAAACTCTTCCATCAGTCCCTGGCTCCTGCCTGCACCCCTGTGGGCAGCGGGGTGCCTCTTGCTATGAATCCACAGCATCACAGGCTTGGAACAGCCTCAGTGCAAAGGTTCTTCTGGGTCCACACCTGCAAGACTCCTGCTGTTTATATCACATGTGCAGTCCCAGAAGGGCTGAGAAGGGACAGCGACAGTGTTTGGACAACACTTGCGCTTCTGACCTTCAGTATCTACAGAGCCACTCCTGCCTGGGAGGCGACTCTGTTTGTTTTTGGGTTGTGTCACTATGTGCACATACACACACACACACACGTGCACATATATACGCGCGCACACACACACACACACACACACAGAGGCTGTGTCTCAGGGACAGTTACTCTCCTCACCTCTGTCTCTC
>PVKN010039286.1:0-10912 GCA_004027915.1 Capromys pilorides | reverse complement strand
ACACTATTCACCTGCTCTGAGCACACCGGCATATTTATAGCCCGCTCATCCTTGGTGCTCCTCACCTGGGTGCTCTTTGCCCAGTGCCACCTTTTTACCCCAGATCTCTCTGTAAAGGAAATAAAGTATAATTTACTATTCAATTCCTCCTGCAGTGATTTATGATTTTGCAGCCCACAGATGGAAAATCAGGTTCTTCTGGTGGTGGCACATACTCGTAGGTAGAACTCAATGAGGACCCTTGCTTCTTAGCAGGGAATGTTCGGGGAGGCAGGAGCCTCGATTTGTCTGATGTGTGAGAATCTGGGGGGCTTCTGCCGTCCTGCTACACAGGCCTTTCCTCCAAAGACAGGGGATACAGTCGCAGGTCTGGAGTGAGTGGGGCATAGTTAAGTGTTGAAGCTACTCTTCTAGCCTATGCCTGGCTGTGGCTGCGGCTGCATTGATGGATTACTAAAGAGGGAAGACACTCCTTGTCTGAGTGGCACCAACCAACAGGCTTATAGCCAGAATGGAATAAAAAGGGAAAGAAGAAGTCTCACTTCTGGTGCTTTGGAAGAGCTCATCTTCACCATCACATTTTGATGTACTTCTGGGGCTTCCAGCAGATTCACCAGCCATCCAGCATAGAGCCTTTGGCTACCCAGTGCATACTCTGGCAGGACTCTGCAGTGAGCCCCAGGTCTTTTAACTTTGACAGGGTCATTCTGCTGTCCAGCACACAGCCCTTTTGGATCTTCCCTCTGCAAGGTGGCCACTGCAGTCTGCTTTGTAAATCAGAAAAATACGGTTTATTATGTCTGTTACTCTAGTGAATTGTAACTGATACAGGGTGGGTGCTACATCTGTACTGGCAGTTGGCCCTCCAGACCTGCTGTGTTGGGCAAGTCTCATCACCCAGTGCATCCTATGTGTTCTAGGCCTCAGTGCTGATCCCCTCTGGAGGACCCAGAAGCACGTAGGTGCTTCATGCCTGAGACTGACAAGTGCTGCAACATGGCCAAGCCCTGATCTGATCTTCCTCAGGCTTCTCAGCCTTGGCTCCTGGCACAGGCATAGCCAGTCGCTTGGGCAAGGAGCAGGAAGCACACGTTTAGTGGCCCCAGGAGACTGAAGCCAGCTGCACACCAGATGCTGCTGGGTGCAGAGAGGTGATGTATCTCCCTTTTCTGCAGAGGTTCTTGGGCCTATCAGACTTCTCTCTGGAGGATTTACCTAAAAAAGGTTGTGTCTGTTGCCTCTTCACCAGGTTAACTGTTCACAAGCTTGTGGATTTGCTGGGTGACAGCTCTGAAATCACCTTGTGTGGACCACATAAAGGTTACGTTTGGAACTGCTGTAGTTTAAATCTAGAAACAAAGGCTGTGTGTTAAGGTTTAGTCTCCAGCCCATATTCCTATTGGTAGATGGGTGGAAGCTTAGAGAGTGGGGCTTTTTGGGTGGTTTAAGTGATCGGGGTATGCTTTCAAAAGGAACTGGAGTATGATGTTTGTGTCTCAGCTACTACATTAACAGTTTATTCTACTACCTGTTCCCTGTCATGGTGGGCCACAAAGCTATAAATAAGGCACGTTGGTCATGGACTGAAACCTCCTAGACTGTGAGCCAAAAAAAAAGAAAAATCTTTTGTCTTTGTAAGTTTATTTTGTTACAGTTATAAAAAGCTGACGCCCGAGGAGATAAACATGGCAGAAAAGGTGGTTATTGTGAAGTGCCTGCTGTGAGTAGAAATAGGGACAATTTTGTACAGAAAATAATTTAAAATACTAATTTATTGGTTCCATGGAGTTTTGAGACTCTTGAAGAACACAGGGCCACCCTACAGTAGCTAGCATGGAAGCCGTATGTGTGCCAGCTTGGCTTTGGAGGCGGGACGGCAGAACCTTCAGCGCACTTGGTTGTGAGCTACCCTTTTCTGGGAATCTTGGTTTGTGAGAAGAGGTTAAGTGTCTCTTACAGATTATATCTGGGGTGTCCCCCCGGGACCTCATGTGCTCATGCATGGGGCTTTTGGGGGGTGGCTGGATCGTGGGTGTGTGGTACTGGATTAATCCACTGAAGAGTTTCTGCTTATAGCTGGGGGTGATGCTGGGAGGTAAAGCCTGGTGGGAAGAGGCGGGTCCCTGGAGGCATAGGCTAGAAATAACAATAAACATACCCTCCTCCTCCCTTCATCCCTTTTTGCTTCCGGCCTGCCAAGCCACGAGCTGTTTCTTTACCATGACCTGCAGCGCGTGTTACCTGCCTTGGAGCCAGCTGACTGGACTGAAACCTCTACAAACTGTGAGCCAAAAGAAACCTTTTCTCCTCTAAGTTGTGGGTGTTGGGTATTGTGTGTAAGCAATGAAAATGTAAGAGAGTGACCTCGTTTACCAAAACTATAGGAAAAGCACACTTACGGGCAGTGGTTAGGGAATACTGAGTATGGTATCTGGCAGTATTTGTAATTATTGTGTCCCTAGGTAGTATTCAACATTATACCCGACATCAAGACTTGATTTATTTGCTTGTCTGTGGGAGATTCCCATCATTCACACTGGCGTATGTAACTCAGAGTGCCTTACCACTGTTTGGTTAAGGAAATTAATACTAAGTATGGCCTTCTGACCTTGGGCAAGTTAAACTAACTCATGTTTGTATTGCTGCTTCCCAACTCCCACCCCGCCAAAAATCATGCCCAGAGGTTGGAGTTGAAATGATCTAACAGAAGTAACCTGTCCAGTGTGTGCTTAGGTAGTGGGAACTGGTGGTCCCTTTGTTACTGCTGTGACTGTGACTTGCATCTTTCTCACAAGGGCCCTTGTGTTCCTTAAGTTGCAAGTTTGATGGCACTGAAGTTACAGAGCAGCACAGCTGCAAAGGCTTCTTTGCCCCGTGTGAAGCAGACTTGGCCTGTGTTTATCTGGGAGGAATGTGGTAATGCAGGAGGAGAGCCATGGGCATTTTTGTGTGAGAACATGACCCCAGAGCACAGTGTAGCCTGGCTTGGCAAGGCTGCTGGACAGAGAGCTTTCTCCTGGGCAGGACCCAAAATATGCTTAGTGATGAGAAGGGAGTTGGTTTCTTACACTGGTAGATTGTCTTCCTCTCCCCTAAAGAAAAGTGTGTGTTTTGCTGGATGAGTGTGGCTGATTCCAAGCATCTGCCAAGGGCTCACCTGTGCATGGGGGCTCAGTGCTGGTAGCACCGACTGCCACTCTCGGCACCAAGTCTGCAGCTGCTGTGCATGCAAAGGCCACAGTGATGTCCTGGACGGACACTAGAGAGGACTCAGACTGTGTGTGTCCCATTTGCTATAGAGGTGGAGGGCCTGCATCTGCTGGCAGCACCTACAGAGCCTTCTCAGCATACATGAAGGGGATGCCAGCTGAGAAGAAAGCCAGAGATTGAGTGGCTACTCCCTCTCCTTTCTTGGGGGCAGGAATGTGTGCAGCAGCGATATAGGCAGGGAAGTACTGCTTGCCTGTGGTGTGTTTAACTCACTTTCTCCTGACAGTGACTGTGTGAACCAGGAAGAATAATACTGTTTTAGTGATGAGAAAATGAGTAAAAGCACTTGCTCTTGGTCAGTCAGTGCTGGTCTCGGGGTGTGTGTGTGTGTGTGTGTGTGTGTGTGTGTGTGTGTGACCATCACAGATTTCACTCACCACCTTATTTGTCTGCTGAAGTCTTCATTTTCAGTGTGTAAGTGTGGCTTCATCTGGAAATGAGATCATGGCAAAGGTGGCCAGATTGAGTGCAGAAAGGTTGGACCCTAACTCAGGACGGTGTCATTTTCCAAGGGGAAATTTAGAGATTGAGAAAGATAGGCAGAGAAGAAAAATGATATGAGG
Source organism: Capromys pilorides (assembly GCA_004027915.1). NCBI lineage: Eukaryota > Metazoa > Chordata > Mammalia > Rodentia > Capromyidae > Capromys > Capromys pilorides. The sequence goes on along the minus strand of PVKN010039286.1, from coordinate 7,079 downwards.
AGAGATGGAGGCGATAGCCAGCTCTCAGCTGCAATGAGGTCCCAGAGTGGGTCCTGGTCCCAAAGCCCTCAGGAGGAAGCCGCTGCTTCCACTTTATCATAGACCTCCGGCCCCGGAGCTGGGAAAAGCTAATTTTGTGTAGCTCAAGGCCCCCGTGTTGCAGTATTTGGTTATAACAGTTCCAGAAACCAGTATCATGTAAGAGTGTGCTGTGAGTTATACACAGCTTACTTTGAAATACTGTGTTTACTGTTATCTACCTCAGCAACCTTGGGTGAATCACTTGATCTTCGTATGCTTCATCTTTCTTCTGTGAAGTGCTAAGTACCAAGCTCTTGGAATATCGTGATAATTAGGGAACGTCCATCATAGAATTGAGTGCATGGCAGGGAAAAATGTAGCCAAGAAGAGGTGAGCCCAGTATAGTGGGTGGATCATCCAGCCACTTCTCATTCCTTAACCATATTTGTAGTTTAGATCTACAATCCCTGCCACCCACAAAGGTCCATGTATTAAGCTTATTCTCTGTAATGCTTTCCTGTCTGGCTGCTCGTATCTTTCTCTACAGGTTAGTGGAATATATCACAGAGCACTTTTCTATCTGAAGATTAACTTGATGTTAATCATCTAATGACAGATTCACTCTTTGGATTTGTGTAGAGAATATGAATGGGATATACATTGAGAAAGCTCAGTGCCACGTCTTGGAATCAGGACTTCCATGGAGAGTTTAGCAGCTATGAAAATGGTGAGACACCAAATGGGAGGAACATGCTCAGAGCCAGATGGGTCAGGCTGGCTCAGGGCATGAAGATCTGTTGGATACACACATGTGAGTTTTTCAGACAAGGGAAAACATAGAAACCATGGTTTCTGAAACACAGAATATTTGAGAATATATAAGAATATTTGAGTAAATGCTGGCGTACTGATTGAATGATCTGAATCTTTGATTCTTCTCTGGCTCCATGTTCTGTGTAAAAAGCTCTCCCTTGTTGACTGTGGGCTTGACCTGGTATCTTGATTTGGGCAAGGAAACAGAAGCGAACCTGATACAACCAAAAACTTGGGAAGTGTCACAGCTTTTCACATTTTTTAGAGTCCTGTCTCTGCCAGGCTAGCCTGCTGGAGGACAAAGCCTACATGAGCTCATATAAAAACTATTATAGCCTAGACAGCTGCAGGTTGACCACACGTGCATAAAGAAGCCCAACTTGGCTGAGCCTGGCCCCCATCAAAACTCCGACCAACTTGCAAACCTATGAGAATGACAAATGCTGGTTGATTGATTGCTAAATTGCAAGGTGGTGCTTATGCATCAGTTGCTAAACTGCCTACTGTTTTGCTCCATGCATTGTTCTGCTTTGGACAATCTTAGCCCATGCTGCACATGGAGATGAGTCTGAATCCTCTTTCCCAGCCCTGTTTTTGAATCCACTGTTTCATTGCCATGAAGATGAATGGAAGCTGAATGACTTGAAATGAAAGTGCCAGAGGTACTACAAATCAAATCATTTAAATCCATGTGTACAGTGCTTGTACTTATCAAAAAGTGGCTGTATTTATCAAAAATTTTACTCCTTTATTCAACATACAAAATCAAAACCCTCAGTTTCAGTGCAAGGCTGGGCATGGCTTGGCATGGCTTCTACCACAATGATAGATCCAGTTCTCAGCTAATAATTCCTAAATGTGTAGCTGAAGTCTTCAGCCCTGAGACTACGTTTAAAAATCCTTTGAGTGAAATAAAGGCATTCTTGATCCAAGAACAAGCCTACTTGACTCAAAAAGGAGTCACCCACTTTAACATACTGGCAGGGGCTGCTTCACAGGCTTATTGCCTAAGATGGCTTTTGTTTCAAGTTAGAGACTGTGAAATGCCATGTTCCTTAAAAGGTTACATTCCTTAAGAAATATAAAGTTCCTTACATTGATTGATACCTTGTGAAACATGCTATGCACACAACTGTTTTCTTGTGCTGTGTTCAATGGCTGTAATATGTTCGAGATTACTATATTAAAACAGTCGAATTTATCAGTTTTTTTCTTTCTTTGAAACCAGGTAGTCACAATAATCAAAATTTAAATGACACATTAGAAACAAACTTAAATTCATCTTGTGGGAAATAAGTGTTTTCTATTTTGAAATGAGCTGGTAATTGCTTTTTGCTTTCTGTGGTCCTTGTTAATGAGTGGAATCTAGGAGAGAGGCCCACAAGGAGTCTGGTGAACATCAGGGCTATGAGGAACTAGCTTCCGTTGCCTAAGGAGATGTGGCTGATAGACAAGGGGAAGCAGGACTTTGGAATCAGCAGGATGCTACTGGTCCATTTAGGTACATCTCAGAAGTCTTCAGAGTAAGTTTTGCTGTGGTTGTGAAGATACATGAAGAAATGTATACAGAGGGTATAGATAACTAGTTAAAGGGTATGTTAGTGAACCCAGTGTTAGCAGTAACAGACAGGATGTCTTATTAGTCCCAAAGAGAGTAAACCTGTCACTTGCAAGAGGTCTTTGGATCAAGGGACAGAACTTCTGTTGTACCACCTTGACTGTAGACAGACCACATATAATCACAATTTGGAATGGCACAAAGTCTAGCTGGACCTAAACACACTCAAATAAATCATTTCCAAAACAACAGGTGATTAAAGTAAAGGATTTATTGTAATCTGCTTACAGTCCTTTGCAAAGACAGACATGTTTTTGCATAAAGATATAAATTGCTTCATTTTAAACTAATTGTTTAATTATGTGAAGAAGTTTTGGTGAATTATGAATTGTACCAAATCAAGATTTTTAAGAGCAATATGGTACAAAAATAAGAGCAGACAAACAATTTGGACTGGGACAGGCATTTAACAGTGAATTTAGAATATGGCTTTGCTGTTTAATCAAGCAAAGTTACGTGGAGATACAAATCGCCAGTAACTTTGTTAATACAAAAAGCTGATGCAGACTGTCTCATCCCTCACCTAATAAAAGTTGAAATCCTGATTTCATGAGTTGTCCGAATTGAAAGCTGCTTTTATAACACTTTCTATTTTGAGAAACTCCAGCTGCATGCTGTGTATTTATTACCTTGCGAGTGTGGCCTTCGTGTTGCCGTGCACATGAGTTAACCAAGTGTAAAGATCTGTCTAGAAATTAAATTTGTAAAATTGCAACTTGTGTAAGGAAAAAATCCTCCAATGTTGCTTTCACAGGTTTCCCTTGCATAAGGCAGGTGTCTTTTAAAAGACAAGGTAGGTAATGTTGCCTGCATGGTGAACCCTGGAGAAGCGCTGATCTGAGCACTCCTCCCAGCCTCGGCCTGAGCAACAGCTTTTAAGTTTTGGAAAATACGATTTCATGGAGTAAGTGATGGCTGCCATCACTACTTTTAAGAGATTAATTTGGCCTCTATTCAAAGTAGTTTAGTGCAATCATATTGTTAATTTCTCCAAAGATATATATATATATAATATATATTACATATATTATATCTATATTTGTGATTTAGGGCAAGAGAAAAGCCATAAATTGCATCAGTGCCAGACAGATTAATGAATTAAAAATTTTAGTGCCACTGTCTTACTTATATGATCTGTAGTGTTTTTTCTCCAAAACTTTATGTATAAAATTTATTTTTAAAACCTACCCTTAAAAAATCTAAAAACTCTCTAATCTTCCAGTCTCCACGCCATTTTGATAGACCTTTACCGAGATGGATTGTCCCAGTACTTCCTGTCACGATCTACGTGTTCTGACGACCAGTTCCTAGAGTGCCAAGTGCTTTCCAGCAGCAGTAATGACAATCTGATCTCCGACAGATGTAGACAGTGCATGGAATTCCCCCACCCACAGGAGAAATCAGATTTTTTGAAAAGGGTGGAGAATTGTGCTCTCTGAGCGGAGTTTCCAGCCTCCTCCTCCAAGAGCTGATTCTGCTTCTTGCGGAATAGGGGAAAGAGGCAGCTTTCTGAGAGCTGTGCACCCCCAGGACCTTCTGTCCCGTAGGTGCTATCCAGTGACACCTGCGAGGAGCTGCCAACACCCTGACACCCAGTGTGTCATCCCCTTATGGAAGTAGGATGAAGCAGAAGCTGGAAAAAAAGTGCTCAAGTCTCACAAACACCCCAAGCGGGAGACCAAGAACAAAACAAAGTACAGAAAAAGTAGAAAGGCTTAAAGACAACCAAGGAGGTTTACGTGTGGTTATTTACAACAGAGACTGCAAAATGGTAAATTAGATACGAAGCTAAAAAAGGCACAGCTTTCCCTTTTTCTTAAATACACTGTAAACGGTTCATTATGCATGCAGAACATTTCACTTTACAAAAGAAAATTTTTACCTTGTTTAGACAAAGATAGATAGTACTTAAATAGTCTCCAGTAAAATAGAATTCTTTCAAAAATACTTTCCCATTCATCCTATTAACCATTAAATTTTTTTTTTTTTTGTATGTGTCTCATTTACAAAAGTTCCTTACACCTTATTTCAGGTCCTTCATGATTTATACATACAGTAATGTACAGCACAGCAAAAGACTGCAAAAAATTATTTGTAAAGCCAACACAATAGGTACTAGAAATTGAAACCAAGGCATTTGTTTTAACATCTTATCCGTTCTAATTAAATAATAAATGGATGCTAACAAGTGTGTATACCAGAGAGGGCTGCTATTCCAAGCCACGTATTCTGTTATTACACAACAGGAATCTGTATATATTTTTTCTTTTTGTGTTTTTTTAAATAACAAAAGAATATTAATGCCCCATATTGACTATACGTTTTATGTGCAAACCACAGGTAAGCTTTAAAAAGTTTGTTAGTCCTTGAACCCTTTTAAAACAAGCAAACGATACTGGAAACTACATGGCATAGTTAAAACTTCCATCTGTTAAAATATCAAAATCAGAGTTATTAACTAGATATGGCTTTTCATCCAGAGGAACATGTTTCTAAGCGCTGGGGACTGGAGAGGGAAAAGTCCTTTATACTGCTCAGATCTTGCCGACTCCATGTCAAATGGCTTTCCCAGCTCCAAACCCTTGACATGATTTTAAGCTTGAGAGACTGCTGACACGTATGAATCAACCATCATTTCTTGAGTCCTTTGTAGGTGTGGAGTAACACAGGGAAACTTAAGGCAAAGTTCTTCAGTAAGACGTCTTCTATCACTTTCTGTGAAAGTAAAGGGCCTTGGCATTGCCGGATTCCACCTTTGGCAGCTGATCGCTGATGATCTCCACCAGCATCGCAGGGAACTCCACTTTCAGGGCCTGGGACTCTCGGAAGGTATAGAAGCAAAACTCCAGCAAGTCACTCACCAGCTGCAACACAGACATGGGACACAACGTGAGGCCCTCACTTCCATCCTGCCCTGTATTCTGTGTCCTAACTGATATGAACCTGGAAAACAACATGCTGAAATCCTGATAGGAAATTGGATTAAGGAGTGCACCGAGCTGGGGGGTGATGGAGAAGGTAGTTTCTAACACCTGTTATGTGAGACTGTGCAATAACTGTGAAGCTTTGAACTTTATATATATATAGTATCTGACGCAAGAGAGCAACAGGGCTAACAGTGACTGGTATACTGTATTCACTGAGACTAGGGTATATATTTGTTTCGTGTTGGTATGGGCCTTCCCAAGCAAGGGCTTGCTTCAGGTCTGTGCACAGAGGATGCTCAGAAGAGAGAGAAGGCAACCAGAATACCTCGCTGGCCAGCATGGTGCTCCCGTAGCCATGCATGAGGGAACCAATCCCTCTGCTGAGCTGTGGGAAAGGGCCAGGAGTCCTCAGCTACTTTCTAGTGTTGTCTGAGTTGGAGAACACAAAAGCCCTCACTGGTGAGTTGTCCCTCTATCTCATCTTCCCTGGATGACTCCCAGTTTGGTATCATACACACCACACTGTAGAATTATTGGTGGCTTTTCCATTTACTAGGAATACAGTTTCAAATCTGAAAACAATGTCCTATAAATTTTTCTTTAGTTAATGACAACCCTGTGCTATAGTTTGAATCTTAAGTATCCCCCATGGATCCATGTGTTAAATGCTGTCCCACCCCCCAGTCCCTGCTGTTGGTGGGACGTGGCAGAGCCTTTCCCTGGGAAGGCATGAGAATCTGGGGAAGAGGTTTGAGGGGCACAGTGGGACTGCTGCCTCTGCCTCTTTGCTGCCCCTCGTCCTCTGCCATGATGTGCTGCTTCACCACAGGCCCAAAGCAATAAGGAAGCTAATGATGGTCTGAAACCTCCCAGGTGGTAAGCTGTGAGCTACCCTTTCTCTTTACAAATTGGTCGTCTCAGGTGTTAGTGACAGTAGCACACCCCATTTTTGAAAAGTGACTTTTTTTGCTCATTGCCTGTTGTATTGTTGCCTATCAAAATTGAAAGGCAGTAGTCTTAATATAGTGATTTTGGTGAAAGGAAGCCTGTAATTTCCCCTCATGATTTTTTTTTTTTTAAAACTCAATTAGGAAGCTTAAATTGAGTCAGGCAGTAACTAACTATCTGCAAGGGCCTTCAATGCAATCTAGGAGCCTACAGTCTCATCAGGAAAATGCAGTGCTTCCGTCCTCAGCCTACAGAGCCGTGGTTCCCCAGGTAGGTTCCAAGGACTCGGATTCCTTTAGTGGGCTGTACTTCAAGAAGGCAGCAGCCAAATAAGCTGGGAACCAGCACAAACCACTCTGCAGCTCTGAACATGTAACAGGTTCAGCCACATGCACCTTGTGAATTCTGTGCCTCACTTTCCTTATACGTAAAGTGAGAATATTTTCATACCCTGGACTTAGAACTGTGCAGAGCACCAAACAGGTGAGGAGGAGCCTGACCCAGATGGAACAAGCTGTCCTTTATGCAAGATGCTGAAAAGTACTGCTCTTTAATTCTGTCCTCCAACCAGTAAACGCCATTCTCCTACAAAATAGTGTGCAAAATCTGTTGTGGAACTAGGGCCAAAGTTTCCTGTGTATAAAATGAGGGATGAAGAAACATTTTTTTTTTTTTTTTGTCTTTCTGGGAAAAATACTTGTTCAGCATGTCCTCCTATTTATATATTTTTCCTTTGTGATACCAGGGCTGTC
>PVKN010039285.1:0-10908 GCA_004027915.1 Capromys pilorides | reverse complement strand
ACAATGTGAGCTGAATGTATTTTGAAGTAGGGTTATCTACCTTATCTGTATGTGAAGTCTGCCAAGATCTCCACTGGATTCTTGAGACAGTAAATAATACTAAACTCTATGTAGTACTGTATGTACTATATTCTTTTTTATTTGTATATACTGAGGATAAACTTTATTTTATATATTAGGCAGAATGAGAAACTTAAAACAGTAACTAATAATAAAAGTATCAGTTATAACCATACGCTATCATAAAGTTTATATAAGACATGAAAATTTTTATTTCTGTAATTTTCTATTTTATATTTTTGGACCTCATTTTGAGCATAGCTAAATGAAACCTCAGAAAGCAAAGTTGAGGATCAGTGGACTGCATCATCACACGGTGGATTCAGTATATTATAAACATAAATTATCTCTAAACACATAACTATAGACTAAATTCATGGTTTATCATTAAAAGTAAAAGTCAAAGAGTATGAGGAGAAACTTGAGCTTATTTGCTAGCATGAATGTGTGTCCAAATAAACTATATGTTTATCAGTATACCAGCACACTGCACTGCAGTATTCACAGCACGCTAATCTTAGTTCTTTTACTCACTGGTGTGACAAAATACCAGGCACCCACAATGGAAAGAAGGAAAGGTTTATTTTGGCTGAAAGTTTGTCAAGGTTTCAATTCATAGTCACCAGGCTTCAAGGTAGGATGGCATAACAGGAGGTAGGAGGAATGACAGAGGAGAAATAGTTCATGGCATACAGGTAGCAAGAAAGAAAGGAAACTTTCTTCCACCCCTTTTCATTCCATCCAGGCTATAAGCATCTTCGTTGGTGCCACCCCCAACCAGGGTAAGTCTTCCCTCTTCAGTAAGTTCATTAGACACACCTAGAACTATGCTAAAAGTAAATTCATGGACTAATCCTGTGTCACACATCTAGGATCCAGGGCCCATAATCTAGTCACTCCTCAAAGCCCTGCCTGGGAGCATGCAATACTTAGAGCAGACATCTAGATATAAACCATAAGAATATCCTGTTACAGATTTTAGATTTTTAATCTATTAGAAGTAAGAATTTTAACTGTATGTCTGTCTATGTGTGGTTGGGAGAGTTTGAAATTTAGCTGAGGACTCAGAGACTGCCTGGTGTAGCAAGTAGAGTTGGCCAGTAGTACAAGAGAAGACAAGACAATCATCTTGTCTTTTCTTGTGAGTATTTTTCACTGGTCTCACATCCATTCTTGCCCTACATACTTGTGTCTTCTGTTCACATGACTTAAGTCAGTTTCCAAGTTCAGGCCCACAACCTTCCCTCTCAGAGTTCAACTTCTGGAAGAGGGAGAGTCTACTAATCATATCCTAGTTTGTGAATCAGTTTCCCCTAAATCCAAATGCCACTCTTTTTTGAGGGACAGATAGGGAGGTAGAACACACAAATATGAAACAATTCCTTGTATGCCTCTTCTTCTTTCAGGACCCATGAGAGAGAAAAATTTACAAACAAGAGGAAACATGAAGAGCTGACCAGTGATAGACAAGAAAGGGCACAAGTTCTGCAGTTACATATTAGTCTTTGTGCTGGCCTGCTAATCAAATGTGTGACTTGGAGCAAGTAGAAGCATCTAGTTGTCTTAAAAAAAATCTTCTGTAGTACATATTTACAGCACTTAATATTTGCCTTCCTTGTGTGGAGTTGGCACTTGTATGTGAAATCAGAAAAGTCAAAACCACAGAGAGTAGAATGAGGCCACAGGCTCAAAAGCAACAGGGCAATCAATCATGGGCTGAAACCTCCCAAACTGTGAGCTGAAATCAACATTTTGTCTAAACTGATTGTCTCAGGGCTTTGTTATATTCAGAGAAAGCTGACTAAGAGAGCTAGTAATCTATGAGCCATGTGAATGATCATAGTTAATGTCAATATATTATATTGTACATCTCCAAACTGGAGGAGTTTTAAATGTTCCCAGCACAAAGATAAGAAGTAAATGAGATAATGGATTTATTAATTGGCCTGATTAAATTATCTCATATGGTATATAGCTATCCTAACATCACACTGCACTTCACACATATGAACCTTTGTTATATATCAATAAAGAATAAAATAAATATTTTAGAAATGAAAATATATTTATCAAGAGTAAGTAAATCTTTAGAAAACCCCAAAGATGAACACTGATAAATGGCATGTGTAGTTCCTGACAGAGTGCTACTCTCTTAGAAATCTTATTACCACTTTCACAACACAAGGAACCACGCAGGAGAAATTGGTGTACAGGCCAAGACTACCAGTGGTTCTCCTTACATAGAGCTCACAGAGTTCTCCCTGAGGCTAGTTCTGGGGTCTAGAAAAGCTGAGCAGGGTGACAGGAAGTGCAGCTCTGTCCCTCAGTCCTTCAAAATGAGTGTTTCTGTCATGCAGGCCCTCAACTGAAAGAACCGTCTATTGTCAAGACAAGAGAAATGCAAGGGGACAAGGGGAAAGACTGCTGTCACTGAGGCTTCTGCATGTATCTTTTATGATTTTGCTCTTACTAGTCACAATACTGACAGACAGATTTTAATGTAGCAAGTGCATGATGTACATAGTCATAACACCACAGGACCCCAGTGCTGTCCTTTTATCGTGATAGGCTGATATCCTACCTCTGAACCTTCAAAGAATAGTGTAACTTAGTGACATTGAGTACCTTTCAGAATAAGTTGGCCTAGTTGTTCCAGTGAGTTGTATCCAAAGACTGATGATATATATTTACTAGTAACTCAGCACAGAGATTATAATTCATGAAGCAATGGAACCAAATGTTACCATTAACGTCAATGTTTCCCAGCTTTGGGGCCAACCATATAGCTCAACAGATTAAAGTGCCTGCAAGCAGGCACAGGGTCTGGGGTTTGATCCCCAGGCCTGCCATGCAGGCCCCAACCCCTGGGCACACTGAGATGGCAACTGAGACTGGGCATGGTGGCATGCACCTGTAATCCTAGCTCTCAGGAGGCTGTAAACAGGAGGATAACTACTAGTCCAATCTAATAGTAAGACCCTGAATACCCTGTAGACCCTTTCCTAAAATACAAAAAAAAAAAAAAAGTTGCCCAGCTTTGAGGATTTGTTTTCCCATAGAGCTTTCAAAACTGGTCAAAACTAGAACTCCACATTCAGAAATTCTAATTCTCTTTATATAGAGCCTAAATATCACTGTGTGTGTAAACCTTTATGAGTTAGGTTAACACACAGACAAAAGTGAGAAGAACCTGTCTCAGCAGAAAAAAGAGAAAGCTAGTCCAAGAGACCATGTCAAAAAATAAAAATGAAAAAGACCAGGACTGAGAAGAGACAGTTACAATATCAGACACCACTGACTCAATCAGGTGAAGTCACAGGAACAACCAAAGTGTTTGGCAGTATAAAAGCTGTCTGTAACCTTGACAAAGATTTTATTGGGTGGTAAGGAGAGAAAACAGGTTGGAGTGAGCTCAAGTGGGCATTGGTGTTACAGGCAACATTTTAGAGTTTTGCTCTGAATAGGTGAGTGCTGATGGTGGAACATCGGCTGTTAAATAAGGGAAAATTGGAGCTTTTTCTCATGCTCATGGGAATAATGGGAAAGGGAGGAAGTTTTTTACAATGAACAAAAACTTGTGCTCCAACTGGAGCAAAAGAGATGGAGTCCAGATAAAAATAGAATAATTATTCATCAGTAGGAGTGAAGAGCCTTTTTCTTTTGCCTCAAGGTGGAAGATAGTAAATAGATATTTTAGTGAAGGCAAATTTTATAAATTTGATGAAAGGAAGACAAGGCAATACATGGGCATATGTTGTTGATCAATATACATCTCAATCATACTCTTAAAACTGCTGCATAGCATTCCTTATATAGTTAACAATTATTTATTTAATAAGTACTGCTGGGAGAGGGAATATAGACATTTTCTATTTTTAAGATGATAAATATCTTTCAGAATTATATCTCTTATTTTTTGGCATAGATTCTAAGTATGTTATTTCTTTAATAGATCATCTTCCATTATATGTAATTCAGGGTTCTTCAGAGAATCAGAATCACTGCACATCCATATGCGTGTTGGGAGTGGGATTTATTAAGGGAAGTTGCTCGTGTGATTATGGAAAATGAATATCTCATAATTTAAAGTCTATAGAATAGAAACTAGCAATGCTATTCAGTCTGAGTATTCAGGCCTGAGAATCAGAAGTGTCAGTGTCGTAACCTCCAGTCTGGCTCTGGAGGCCTAAGATTTTGGGAGGATTTAAGTTGTAAGTCCTCCAGTCTGAAGGCTAGAGAATCCAGATCTACAGTGTCTAAGTTCAAGGGAAGAGGTGAATGACCAGCTCAGGAAGAGAATAAATTTTCCTTTCTTCAATCCACCTTTTCTATCTGGGTGCTGAACAGAGTGGATACTACTGAAAAATGTTGGCAAGAGTGGGTCTTTTAGTCTACTTCAAATGCTAATCTTTTCAGGAGCACCTGGAAATGATTTATAAATTATCTGACCACTCCTCAACCTAACCAAGCTGACACATAATTTTAACCATCCCAATTACTTATCAGCTTTCCCTTTTCCAGAATTTTTATTATTTTGTGAGGCAACAAGAATTGTCTATGAAATTGGGGTTGGGGAGACAGTTCCGTGGTCTAAGCTCCTTCCTGACAAATGCAAGAACCCGAGTCCAATCCCCAGCACCACATGCTGTGCCAGTCCTAGAACACAGGCATGCCATTCTGGCTACTGAAACTGGGTGTGGTGGAGCCCACCTGCATTCCCAGCACTGGGCAGATTGAGGTAGGAGGAACAGTATGAGTCTGAACTGTGTTGTGAGATTCTGATCTGAATAAATAAATAAATAAATAAATAAATAAATAATTAATTAAATAATTAAATTTGTTTTTAAAAAAAGAATTTTCCATAAAAGGAAAGGATGTTATTTCCATTTTCTTTCAACATCATATGCTAAGCAAAATATTTGCCCTTGGTATGATTTTATTCTCTTAAATGTTTCTTTGAAAACATCAGCATCTCATGGATTGGTTGAACTTCATGTGAAGTTATATATTAATAATTTGATTTAAAGGGAAACATCACATTTATTTGCCAACATAATTGTTGGCAAGAAGCTGTTTGGTAAACTTTGGAAGAAATAACTACTTGTAGAAGTTGAGAGGCATTACAGTTTAAATGCACAAGAATGACTTTCCAGTGATTCCATATGTGCTTCCAATACACATTCCTCTTATTATTTTCATCTGATTGGTGAAATTCTTGACTCTCAGAGGCTGACTTTAAGCTCTTTGGAAACAGAACCAGTACTAAATTTGGCTCAAATCCTTCTATCCCTCCCAGCACCCAAAAGCAATTCTCAGCTCTAGAGATGGTGCTGAATCATTCATTTCTCCTCTCCTTGCTTCTAAACCTTGAAAGCTGCTCTGCAGAAGGACATGATCTTCTATTTTTACTGGACCCTTTACACAGCTCAACAGAGAATCCCATGATAATTAACTGTTGGCTTAAAACTTTTAGCAGCCAAAGCCATCATTAACTCCAATATCTGTATCTAATGCCAGAGATGAAAGATCTGTTTAAAATACAAACAAGACCAGCTTTCTTTAGTGCATAAAGCCCATCAATGTTGGTTTGCTGGTCTTGGAGTAAAGATAGTTCTCCTTACTTGGACCTTTAGGAAATTTTCTTTTTTCATAACATATTCACTTCCTCTGCTGCTCTGAAAATGATTTGCCTTGGTTTTCCATTTCTTGGGCAATTCACGTGTTCCTCTCCTCCAAAGCTTCATTCTTTGCTTGCATAGAACATTTTGGCTCTTGTCTTTGCCAGGTTAACTGCACCTCATCTTTCAGATCTTGTTATACCTGTCAGAAGTGTAAGGAACCCTCCTCTGTCCCAAGGAGACTGAACCCCTCTATTCTTTGCTTTCATAGTACCAGTGATGTTTTATCAAAGGCCTTAATTTTGAATGAAAGTTCATGTATTTGATTGATGTCCTTTCCCCTTCTACTGTGTGAGTTTCATGAAAATCTGAATAGCACCTTCTTCCTTCACCATTCCATACCTATCATCAAGTACAACATCCAAGCAATGCTTGTTGAATAAGTCAGTGAACAAATGAGTGACTAAACTTGAAGGATCATAACCTCAAAGAGGATTAGCTGAGGAACTGGCTTCACAGTGGTGATGTGGGACTGGAGGGAAGCAGAGAATAGAAGTCATCCAGTCAGGACCTTTTTAACATGATTGCATGAGATGTTGCCAAGAAGCCATGATTCTAATGCAACTGAATATAATCTTTTATGGCTATGAATATTTAATGGAAGCAAAATTTTTAAATGTGTCTGCCCTTCCAGAGGATTAAAAATGCTAGCTTAATACAAGTAAATTCTAAACAAGAACTAGGTACTGGGCCAGAACTAAGGTCTGAGCCCTTGAGCCCATGGCTAGCAGTCCAGTCATTGCACTGTGTACCAAGTAATTCTAACAACAGTAATTCATCAAAAATGTCTTTTTGATCAGTTCCAAAGTCTTTGGGAATCCACTCGATAAAATAGCCTCTTTGAAACAAGTGGCTGCTTCTGTTCAGGAGCTGATTCACTGTCCATTATCCAGACGCATGGCCGCATCTCCAGGCCTCACTAGCAGATAGCTCTGAGGGTGGTGTACAGCCCAGGGCTCTTCATCCTTCGTTTGCCTCCAGTTCTAAACTAATGAAGCCTCATGCCCTTGTTGGGCCTTGTTTCTACAAGGCTGGACACCTTCTTTTAACAGGATGTACTTAAAAAACAAGATATTTTCTTTTGTACTAGAAACAAATGGTGATTAATGTACTCATTGTAATTAATCTGTGGTGACAGATTAGCAGTGTAGCAGCAGTTCTTTTGCTGCTCTGGGAGCCTTCCTTGATAGGACAGCTGGTGAGAGGGGACACCAAATTCAATTTGTTTCTCATTTGCATACATATGACAACCATCTGTGCTAATAGCACTGCAATGTCTCCATTAGACTCAGATCTTGTATGCAGCTCTCCTGAGCTCCCGTTAGGCCCACAAGTAGGGGAGCTCACAGCATAAACATTTGTAGAGGAAAGAGGGTGGGCTTGATGGAGTACTCCATGCATGTCCCTCTCTACCCAAAGTTAAGCATTAAGCAGGAGCTGAGATTTTTCTCCCTCTGATGAGAGCAGTTTTCTTACAATCCTAGCTACCTCCCTTGTAAAGTTCTATGCTCTCAAAATTCTAACCAAATGGTTTATACTCTATTTTCTTTTATGTAGTCATTCAAACAGCTCCTCTGTGACTCACTTATTAAAAAATATTTGTGGTCTATCTGCTAAGATCAGTCACTATTCTAGGTAGAAGAGGAACAGCAGTGACCAACAGAGAAAAAAAAAGTTTTGTTTTATGGCATGTTTTATGGCATTTAATAGTAGTGGTGAATGCCAATAAACAAGGAAAATTTCATATAAGTTTCATTAGGTCTTAAAGCAAGAATTAAAACAAATTAGAGGCCATGTGGAGTAGCATATGATTGCTATATTAGATCTGGTGATCATAGCCCTCTTTTTTGAGAAGGTCACACTAAACTGCCATCCAAATGACAAGAGGAAAGGCTTTTGAATGCCAAATAAAATGCATCTTTGCACATAAAGGAAATACCTAAAATGAAGCCTCTGGAGAAAGTGATATGGACAAATCAAGGAAGAAGAAGATGGATAGTGTGACAAGAATGTGACAGAGAAGATGCTCCGCTAGACCTGGAACATAGGACTTCAAACAACATTGATTGTTAATTATCTGAGTTCTGAAGCATAGAAGTCCAAAATCAAAGTGGCAGCATGGTCCTGAAAACTCTTGCCTTCTTATGTTTCTGGTGTTTGCCAGAACCTTTGGTGTTCTCTGACTTGGGGCTGTACACATCCTTCTCTGCCTCCTCAGCATATGGCCATCTTCTCCCTGTGTGTCTCTGTGTCTTCTCTGTTCTTCAGACAAAATCCATCACAACATACTAACCAGCTGGATCACCTGGAGATTTAAAAGTCAGGTAAGGTATGTGGATCACAGGGTAAAAATAATGGATGACTTCTAAAAATTTGTTATTATAACACGTAAAATCAAACTCACACATTGGTGGCATAGGTAGATTGGATGGGAGCAGAGTAAGAAGAGAAGGATAAAGTCAAGCTGTTCAGGAAGTTAATCTTTGAAACCTATCTATTATGGCAATCTGACCTACAGGAGTAAAAAAGACTGAGAATACAATGAGGCTTAGCAATAATTTTAAATATTGCTAAAAACATATTTAAAAGATGCAATCCTTATTATAAGAACCTGAAAGAGCTAATAAAATCTGAAAGATACAGTAGATAGAGTAAAAAGGAAAGAAACTGCTCAAAATGAATTAACAATTGGGATAAGAGAAGGAGAAAAGAAAGAAAAAAGGAGGAAAAGTCATACACACACACACACACACACACACCATACACGACAGCTAAGATGACTATACTACTAATTTCTATTGTTTTTTTGAAAGGAGAAGTTAATGCTTGAAATTTTTATTTTGACCAATTTTACATGCCTATCTCTGGTAATCTGAGTAATTGCATTGTACAATATACAATATAACAACCATTGCTAAATACCTATCATCTTGGCGTGTTTTTTTTTTTTTTTAGTTCCATGTTGTTTCTAATGTCTTGTCTATTATTTTTTTATTCTCCTTTTAAAAAGAATTTTTAAAAATGGTATAATCATAGACTTTGTAACGGAATGGATATAAATTTTTGGAAAATGGCAAAAAAATGTTTTTGTCCCAAAGGGTTTTCATAATGCTACACATTTGTTGGAAGAGGGAGATGGACAAATTTGGAAGAACAAAGCGAATGTTGCATTATCAGACACACTAAGTTACAGACATGGGAGAGACACCACATGGAAACAAAAAATCACTCATTTGGGTGTATGAGGCTAACTGCCAGGAGAGACTGTGATTACCATAGACATTTGGGAGTCATCTTAATGAGATTATTAGACACCATGGTAGTAGATGAGCACTCTCTGTGGAGAAGACAGAGGAAAAAGAAGAACTGAGCCCCAACTCCCCAAGGAGTCCTAGAGCTCTCTTTTTCTTTTCTGTCTGTGCTCTTGCAAATGTCATCTGGTTCTATGGTAAGTGCTCTTTTTAATATTGCTTGTGGATTTTGCTCTCTGACACATTGTGTATGGTGTTAAGACAAGGTTCAGTGGCCCTTCTCTGCCTGATGCTTCATTTTCTCCATATTATATTTGTGTTCTTGTTTGTACCTATCAATGAAGGAAGGGGACATTCTTCTTCACAGATCAAGGCCCTTACTAGTGATACTAGTGACATCTTGGTTGGTTGGATGCTCTACATATCCTATGTATCATAAAATTTTTAACATCACTCCGGGCTGTGCCTACCAGGTGACAGTACCCATAGTATGCCACTTAAAATTATCTCCAGACATTTCTAAATATTTTCTGGAAAGAACAAGGCAGCAAAGTGAACACCAGTTGAAAATAATTGCCATAGAAATCTCATAAGGCTCTGTACACAGGAGAGAAACTCATTAAAATATTTTCCATTCGTGAGAAAAACCATGATAGCATGGCACAGATCCTTTCCACCTTCCGCCATCAACTAAGCGAAATGGATTCATCATTAAAACCTTGCAAAACAGCTTTGGAACTTCTCATTAGTCCTCTGGCCAGGCCTCCAGATTCCAGACTCCTTTAGACTTGAAGACAAATGTAAAAGAAATCAGAATGAGGTATCAGGGGATTATTCATTTGTCCAGTCAACAAATGCTAAAGTTAAACAACAATTGAATTAAAAAAGCCCATCCACAGCCAAAGCCTGGTTTGATAAGATAGGGGAAGTTATTACCTAAGAAAAATTGCTACCAAACATTGCAGTGAC
Organism: Capromys pilorides; assembly: GCA_004027915.1. Taxonomy (NCBI): domain Eukaryota; kingdom Metazoa; phylum Chordata; class Mammalia; order Rodentia; family Capromyidae; genus Capromys; species Capromys pilorides. The sequence continues at coordinate 950 of PVKN010039285.1, read as the reverse complement.
TTTGCATCCTATGGGGGAAAAAATCAGTTTTAGCACAACAGATGTCCTTTTAAAATTTTATCAACCAGAAAAATAAAGAGAGGAAATGCAAACTAGACCATTAAATTGTAATTTAGAATCTAAAAATTAATGCAATGCCAGCATAATCTGGTTGAAACGACATGAAATCAAATGATATGTAACCGTTCTTATGGTGCATCATAGCTATTGGAACCTGAAGAGTGAGTAAAAATTTGGAGCACGCCTGTCTCTCAGACAACCCTCCCACCCCAACGACTTCCAAAGCAATCTCAGAGACCATGATGCTGTATCCCTAACAGGTGCAACTAATAAGTGTTCTGAAGAGGGACACAGATGATGTATATTTTGAAAAGTGGCATTCATGGAGACCAACCTACAATCCGTATTTATGCATCATTCTCAAATTGAACTATTTTTGTTGTTGAGCAGAAGTATAGAAAATTCAGATGAACTCTGAAGAAATCTCCTCTCTAGAACAAAATCCATTGGCCCCTATTTCTCTCTTTTCCTCTGAAGTCTGTCCTGGTCCATATAGGTCCTTGCAGGCAGAGACTGAAAGGCAGTATGGACTGCTTCACATGTAAGAAGGACTCTTCAATTAGCTCTGATGAGTCTGTGACATGGATTCAAAAGGACAGAAGAATTACAAAGAGGAAAAAAGACATTTAGCAAAGGGCATGTGGAAGGCAACTTTGTCTGAAGAAACAGGAGTGTATTTATTACCCAGAGCTGTATAACAAATTGTCCCAAGATGTGTGCTTTATAGAAACAGCAGCCTAGGGGGGACCACCCACTCAGGATCCCCCTCTTGTCCCTTTCTCAGACAGAAGCTTTCTTTCCCTCAATAAATACTTCTGCTCATTAAAAAAAAAGAAAACAAAAGAAACAGCAGCCTAGAGATATTTTAGAAGGCCACCTTTGAACACTGG
>PVKN010039284.1:0-11129 GCA_004027915.1 Capromys pilorides | reverse complement strand
CCTCCTGCCTCAGCATCCTGAGTACTGGGATCACAGGGATGGGCCACCACAGCTAGCTTGGGGCCTGCCCTTTTATAGCAACTCTCTTTGGACAGCTAACCAGGGTTCCGTGGATCCCTTTGGAGGAGATCGCTTTGTACTGGGCCCCACCTCTCACAGTTTCTACCATCTAAGGCCTCACCACACTAGGGTCCCAGTTCCCAACACGTAAAACTTTGACAAACGCTGGCTCAGTGGGAGATGGTGGCCTCCTGCCCCAGCAATGGAAGTGCTAGGATGTCGGCCTGTGGGAATTCTTGGAAGGCAGAGCTGACAGAATTCGCTGATGAGAGGGAGTGGGGGACGTGGCTCCAAGGTTTCGGGCCCAAGCATCTGGCAGAAGCAAGTGGACTTTCCCTGGCAGCCAGCAGAGCCTGTGTGCAGCAAGGGGCAAGGCATGGAAGGTCAGAGGGCCCAGGGCCACCATGGTCATTTTCAGATGTGCGAGTGAGCGGGGAACAGGCAGCCAGACACCTGGGTCTGGACTGGGAAGTGTGCGGCCAAGGCACAGCTCAGACAACCAGTGGCAAAGGGCAGTACGTGTCTATGGTGGTCACCAAGGGAGTGGGATGGACACAGGAGGAACATGAGATGGAGCCCAGAGGCCCAAGGGGTAGGGGGCAGGGTCTTGGGTGAGGGCAAATAGCACCAAGGCATGTCATGTGGCCCCGGGGCCCTTTACTGAAGAAACTTCCAAGCAGAGGGTCAGAGGCCTTGAACGAGGCCTGTGCCGTCCAACTCCCCTCACCGTGGGGGAGAGGCACTGGAGCCAGGACACTGCCGGCAACACCGTGGAGTGTGCTCCAGAGCAGAGAGCCACGCTTCCCAGTGTGCTTCTTTCATAGACAGGTATGAGTGCAGTCTTGTAAGCAAAGAAAATCTGGTTTGATTTTAGGGAACAGAGGCAGGGCCTGCAGAACTTAGGACCTGTGGAGCCCCCCAAGATGCGGACATCAGGTGGAGTCGTGGGGAAGGCTTCGGGGAAGGGACTGTGCTTTCTCATCCCTGCAGGGATGTTTGACTAAGATTTATCCCCCGACCACGGAGCACATCAAACCTAAGCCCACTCGACAGACGCAGAAATCAACGGGACTTGTAACAGGGCTGCTAACAGTTCCCTTGGCTGTGGTGTCAAACCAGAAGCAGCAGGGGACACTGCCTGGGTGGCTGCTTGGTGGAGTGACCAGCAGACTGTCCCAAGCCACATGGTGACCCTGCAAAGCCTGAGCCAGAGATCCGTGATGACCCACATGGCAGTGAGGACCCTGCCTGTCCCCATGGTACTTTCCTCCAGAATCGCTAGGCAGTTGTGGATTATGGATTCTACGTATTAATAAGAAGAAATTCTGCATGTACTGTGAGATCCGTGCAGTGAATTCCCAGGTATGTCTTGTGGATGGGAATGTTGCCTGCAGCCACCCGTGTTACATCACGTCCAAACCAGGAAGGACCTACAGCCAGAGCACAGAGTAAGTCCTGAAGATACAGGAAGTGTTGCTCAACGCTTTGCTGGTTGGCCACTGTATTACACAGGGTTCACTAGATGAGCCGATATATTTTATTCTATCTAAGCTTTTACAAGATTATGTGGCTATGAGAGGAAAAATACTGGTGGTGGAGGGACAGCCAGCCTTAGGGCCAGAGTGTCCAGTGTGTTAGAGACAAGCCAAGACAGGGCCAGGCTGACAGTGACCACCTGCAGAGTCAGGAGCAGAAGGCGCAGGGCCATCTGTGCACTGGACAGATGGAGGACCCAGCCAGAGGCTCCAGACCTGGGGCTCACAGCGGTCACATGCAGATCCTTATCGGGAAGCTGAAAGATCTGAGCCAGAAGGCTGGAGGCAGATATCCAAAGGCGAGGGTGCCGACTAGAGCTCCTCCTCCACAGCAGAAGCCAGATTTCCTTCTTTTTCACCTTTGTGTTCCATCCAGGCTACCAGCTTGCTGATTAGAACCACCCACACCCAGGGCGGACTTCTGTCTTCAGTAAATTCATCATCCAGTCGCACCCAGAACTGTGCCTTTCTAAACTGGGAAAGAACAGTTATAATTATAATTACAAACCCCATTTCAGTAACTGGTAATGGGTTGTAGTTGGTACTGAGAAGTATTTTTTCTACTTCCCGTGGACCAAGCCCTTCAGCTGGTCTTGGGTCCTTCCCTCATGGTATCACCCTTTCCTGGACTGGGCTGCTTCAGTTCCCCACTAACCTTAATAACAAAAGGTAACAATAGAAGGTGCCCTAAAGGATGCCCTGTACCCCAAGTATATTCTTTCTTTTCTCCACGGTGGAGCAGTAGTCCAGTTTCTGCTTGATAGTCTGGATCAATCTTGCCAACACCCTACCTCCATTTTTAACTTGTTTTCTCAGAAGCAAGAGGACCCTGAAATGACCAAGGGGAAATCTTGTCTTCTAGTTTAGTGGAATCATTATTATGCTTCCCATATATGCCTCCCCACCCCCTACCTCCAAAACAAAGACTTCTAAGCCATCAGAACAGATGGTCACAGGAACAGGAAGCAAAAATTTTGCTAGTACATCCCTGAGGGTCATGGTGAGTGTGCCATTCACAATTCCACCCCTTGATTCCTGGACCTGTGAATCCTAGCCATGGGAGACACAATGTACAGTAACAAATATACGGACCAGATTCAAAGCATACGCAGCCTTTTGAAGAAACTTGCTCCAGCCCTGCAAGGTACAGCCACCTGGCTGGTGCTGTAAGTGGGTCTTCAAAAAGCCATGTCACCTTCCTATCCATCCAGCTGCTTCTGGATGGTGAGGATATGAGAAGATCAGTGAATTCTGTGAGCATGAGCCCACTGCCAAGATATGTGTTCCTTGACCAGAAGCAAACGCAGTGTGGAATTCCATGATGGCAGATAAGGGAATCTTTAAGGTCACAGCTAGTTATTTTGGTGAAAAGCATTACGGGCAAGGAAGGCAAATCTATACTCGGGGTAAGTGTCTATGCCAAAGCACTGCCTTTTCCATGACAAAAGCAATCCTGTGTATTCAGCTGCCACCATGTCACAGGCTGATCACCCCAGGGAATGATGCCACACTGGGGACCCAGGGTTGATCTTTGCTGCTGGCACATAGGATAGTCAGCAGAGGCTACAGCCGGATCAGTGTTGGTGAGTGGAAGCCCATTATAATCTCCACCCCTGCCACCATGACTGCTTTGTTCATGAGCCCAGTAGGCAATGACGGGGGTGGCTGAAGGAAAAGGTTGCCCACCAATCAGCCCATCCACCAAATAGATCATCCTAGCCATTTGATTATTGAAGTCTTCTTATGTCAAGGTCACTGTTTGGTGAGCATTAACATGGAACACGAATACCTTCACATCCTTTTCTCATATGGAAAAGTCTACCCACACACCTCTCCCCTGAATGTCTGTTACCAATTTTCTAACCATGTTCCTTCCAAGTTCCTAACTATCCAGGATTCACTACAACCAACAAATCAGTATGCAGTCACACATCTCACCGTTTTTTCTTCCAGACAAAAATATATGCCCAGATGCACTGCCCGAAGTTTGGCCCACAATGAAAATTTCTTTTTATCGTCCTTTAGAGATGTCCTGCAAAAGGGTTATAATGCTGAAGCTGTCCCTTTTCTAATGTGCCTACACTATATGCAACTATCTGTAAATCATACCCTAGCCTTGATTTCCTCTAAGAGCTGATTATATGGTATATTCTATGAGGCCACCGATACGTACCAGGGGACAGAAGGCAGGATAGCAGGAGAATCACAGATGTTTGGGCAACTTGTTCACATAACTTACTTGTATCTTCTGCTGTGACTCAAGCATATGTGTACCTCTTCCATCTAATGGAGGACTGTTGCTGTGCACATCCAACTTTATGACTCAGTAGATCAGATAATCCCCCGCTCATGATGGGCAACTAAGGTTGCCTGGTAACCTGGTACCCCATGGCCAAGCACTCAGTTTCCACTAAGGCCCAGTAGTAGGTCAAGAACTTCTTTCCAAAGATAAAGTAGCTGTCTTCAGATGATGGCAGAGCCTTGCTCCAAAATCTGAAAGGCTTCTGTGGTCCTGCCAGAGACCCCAAACAGCGTCCCTCCCTGCCACTGACCACTGGACCAAGTACCATCGAATCTGCTGAGTCACATGGCTCCAATGGCAGAGCACCCTGCACAGCAGCCTGGACCTGTTGTAGAGCCTTTTCTTATTCTGGGTCCCACTCAAAACTAGCAGCTTTGGTGTCACCCAGTGAATGGGCAGACTAGGACACCTAAGTGAGGAATGTATTGCCTCCAAAATCCAAATAGGCCCATTAGGGCATTGCCCCACATTTTTAGTTGTAGGGAAAGCCAGATGCAACAACTTATCATTCACCTTAGTCACCACTGGACTCCTAAACTTCCCCTCCCCTGGCACACAAATGCTTTGCTAACAAGTCCAGGGTGATCCTTACCTCCTACTCACTTGGTCCAACCAGCACATCATCATCAATGCAGTGGACCAGTGGGACACCTTGTGGGAAAGAAAGATAATCAAGATCCCTGCAAACTAAGTTGTGGCACAGCGCTGGAAGGTTAATCTAACCCTGAGGTAGGACAGCAAAGGAGCACTGCTGGCCCTGCCGGCTGAAAGCAAATTGTCTCCAAGGCCTTAGAGAGAGAGAGAGATGGAGAAGGCATTTGCCAGACCTGTAGCTGCCTGCCAGGCACCAGGAGATGGGTGAATCTGCTGCAGCAAGGGCACCACATCTGATGCAGCAGCCGTGTCTTGGCTACTTTCCCTCATTGCTGAGACAGAGTGCCCAAGGCCCACATTAAAGAGGGAAAGTTGTATTTAGCTCACAGCTTTGCAGAGGCTTCAGTCCGTACTCAGCTGGCTCCAAGGCAGAGTGGCATGTGGCAGAGGGCAACAGGGCACGGCGGCAGAAGACAGAAAAAGCACCACAAGCAAAAAGGAAGCAGTGGTAAGAAGATGCTTTCTGTCCCTTACAGCGTATGCAGGATGCCCACCTAAGGGTGCATGTAGCGCTCACGCCCATAATCCCAGCACTAGATAATGAATCAGTCACAAACTCTAGACTCAGCTGCCTCATGACTGCATGAGGCTTTGGGGGCCATCTAGACCCAATTCATGACAAGCTGCAGTGGGCATTACCACTTGATTTGGTTTATGGTAATCCACCATCATCCTCCAAGGCCCATCTGTTTCCTACCCAGGCCAACTGGGAGAATCAAGTGGAGATGTGGTGGGAACCATCACCCCTGCATCCTTTAAGCCCTTAACAGTGGCATTAATTTCTCCAGTCCCTTTAGATCCAATTTTGGTTTTGGTTTACTGTGTTTAATGGCTTTAGTAGTTCCTGGCATTGGCTTTTAGGTCCCTAGTTTCCTGGAGTTAGCTCTCTAATTAGTCTAATTTCCTGCTATTGTCTTTCTAATTGACCTCCTTAATAATTCTGTTTCTCCAGTCATTCCTGGTTTCAAAATCTATTTTGGGGCTGGCGAGATAGCTCAGCAGACTAAGCACCTTCTTTGGCAAATGCAGGGTTCGATCCTCAGTCCTGCATGCTGCAACAGCCCCGCCCCCAGGGTGTGATGAGCCAGTGACAGAGCCGTAGTGTGGTGGCGTATACCTGTAATCTCAGTGCTAGCGAGGCTGAAACCAGGAGGATCACTGTGAATCTGAGCTGCATAGTCAGACCCTGTGTCAAATACATAAAATGAAAAAAGCAAATCTATTTTGGATATTCTGTGTCAGGATTTACAAGGCAGGCTCGCAATGGCCGTCTGCAGAATCTGGTATGGAAGGGTGTGAGAGGGCAGTCTGCACCCTGGAGAGTCAGAGGATTCAATCAAAGTTCAAAGACTTGAGCTCGTTGCGGAGCCCTGTGTGAGTCCATATCAGCAAAGGAAACTGTGCTGCAAGCCTGAGGAACCTGTCCTAGAAGCCTGGAGACTGATGTCCAAAGGCAATGAAGAAGACTGGAGCTCTTCTAAAAAAGCAGACGCAAGACTTCCTTGTATTTTCCCCTTTTATTCCACCCAGGCTACAAGTCTATTGGTTGGTGTCACCCACACCCAGGGTGGGGTTTCCCTTTTTGATAAGCCAGTCATCTGGCCATGCTCGGAACCCAGCTAAACCAATCAGCTAGGGGGCTCTTATTCAAGTTGACACCATAGTTAACTATTGCAGCCCCAAACACCCTATGGTGGGGGGGGCGGTGGTCAGCTTGATAGGCTTGGGGATCTTCCCAGCAGGTCAGTGAAGCACTTGCTAGGTATGCTTGGATGGGTCATGAAGACATGGCCTTGGGTCTGTTTATGGTCCATGACCCATTTTGGGATATTGTTGCCCTGTTCTGCTTCCCAGCCATCCTTAACTAAGTGACTTTGCCCTGCCTGCTTTCCACCATGATGATATTCCTTATCGTAGAACCAGCTGACCATGGAAGAAATGCCCTGAAACATGAGCTAAGTTAAACCTCTCCTCCTTTAAGTTGTGAGTTTGGGGTATTGGGTCCCACAGACAGGAAGACACATGCACCATTCATGAAGAGAATGGGAACATAGTTGTTCTGGCCCAAGGGACATAAGTTTTGATGACTGTGGCCAGCTAAGAATAATAGTCTTGCTGTAGTCAGAAAGTAAAATCCCAATAAGGTCTCCTACCACTGGGTGTAGAAGGCATCGATAGGACCGGCGATGATCCAGTACTATGATACAGTAGGTATGTGCAGTGGACCACAGCCTAGATGGCTGCTAGAGGCTACTCAGCAGAGCCTGTCCAGATCTGGAGATGGGACAGGTTATTTATCCACTACTTGATTTATCTACTGTGACTGTGAAGGTCCTTGGTAGATCAGTTGAGGCTTTTTATGTCCCCCAGGTTTACCAGATAACCCACACTTGTCCCAGAGTTCTGGTCTCCATAGGAACCCAGGGGCACCATTCTGTTCTCACAGACAACCTCAAGAGACCATGAAAGGTGGCTGCAGGATGAAGATGACCTCACACAGAGATGCAGCAACCACAACAGAAGAGATGGGTAGTGGAAGGGAGACTTCACCCAGGGAAGCCCATGCCAGGATTACTTGTCCAGTCTGTCCATCAAGAGGTCCACAAGATACTTTTATCTTATTGCTGAGACAAAATACCAGGCTCCCAAAATTAAGGAAGAAAGTGTTTATTTAGCTCACTATTTGTGGAGGTTTCAGTCCATACCCAGCTGGCTCGAAGTCAGAGTGTCACATGGCAGAGGACAGCAGCTCATGGCAGCAGAAAACAGCAAAACAGCAAAAGCACAAGAGGGGGTGGGGACAAGCCTCTTTTCCTCCCTTATACTGGAAAGAGGCTATCCATCCCTGGGTAGGCGTCACACTCACACCATCTCCCTGCCCTTCTCTTACACAGGCTCAGGATGTGAGGACCTCGGCCCCCTGCTGAGTCACTTAATTAAATGACACAAGTTGACATAATTTATCAACCATTACAATCATTAAGAACCAAAAGTTATGTCCACCCTGTTAGTTGTCCTTCAAATGGGACAATGTGAACTTCTCAGCCAATGGTTAGAGTTGAGGGAATTTGGTAGGTAGTCACCTGGAGTCCTGCCCCAGCAAGTGCTGCCCCCACCAGGTGCTGCAGAGTGTGACCAGGCAGCAGCTGACACAGGCTCACTGAGCTGTCTGTACCCAGGCCATTTCCACTACGAGGAAGAGGAGCCAACAATTCCATGTTGACAGCCCCCAGCTGTGGACAAAGTCCACTGTTAGATTGTGTCATATTGGAAAATTTTAGTCCGTGATGAAGGGGGCCATCAGAGCATGCAGAATTCGGGTGCCATCTCCTTGATGGGAGAGGAGGTCAAATCATGTCCAGCACGGTCAGAACCCAGTGTACCATGGCCAGATGCAAACTAGTCATAATTCACAATTGTGAACCTGGGGACAGGTGACTGAGCCCCGCTCACCCTGAGCCACAGGCCATTGTGTCTGAGGAATTGTATACCTGGCCACGCACATCTTTCACAAGGATCAAACTGGAGCCACTCTGAGTCACCTCTGTCAGGGCTGCTAGTGTGGCAAATCTAGGCATGGGTCTGGTGCCATAAAGAGAACATGATGCCCACAGGATCTTGATGCTTTTTTTTATTCCAGATGTTCTGTGCAACAAATGTACAGTGACGTATGGTGCCTCCTGTGTCACATACAGATGAAGTGCGTGGTTGAAGCACTCTAGTTGTTTCCATAGTGAAGATCACCATATGGATATTTTCCTAGTGGTCCAGTGCTGGGTGGCCTAAGGAGACTGGTAATTCAGCAGGACCATTAGCCACGGCCCGTGAAGCTGTGCAAAGGCACTACTATTTATAGGGACCTGAGCAGAATATGGGGAGTCCACAAGGACAGTGCAGTACCCTTGCACAGGTCAACCACAGGGGTGCCACCACCCCTGGGCCCAAAGGCATCTTGGAAGGGGAGAGTCATGTAGAGAGAGCTCTTTGAGACCCACCTAGTCCAAAACTAGCCTGAAGTAAGCCCTCAGGAAGAACCTAGGGGAATCAGTACTTCAACCTTCTTGTTTCCTCTGCTCTTCCAGATCCCCATTGGCCAAGCCTACCTGAAGGCCACATTGCTAGGAAATGCAAAGATGCCATCCATATAGTTTTAGATCTCTGGCAGAAAAGACAGGAAAGGGATGGAGATTGAACCTAGAGAGGCAAAAGATATATGATGCACAACAAAAGGCTGTGAATTTATTGATTGATAGATTGATTGATTGTCTTTTTGAGACAGGGTCTCACTATGCAGTTCAGACTGGCCTTGAGCTCACTTTGGTAGCCCAGGCTAGTCTTGGACTCACACAGTTCCTCCTGCCTCAGCCTCCCAAGTACTAGGATTACAGGCGTGAGCCACCACGCCCAGTAGGGCTGTGAATTTAAATAGAGAGTCTTCACTGAGGGGTTGTTCAAGCAAAGATAGGAAGAGGTATGGTAACTCAGCTGCTTTAGTCTGAGTATATCACCCCGAAATTCGTATGTCAGAAACTTAATCTCTAGGGGCCGACGAGATGGTTCAGTGGTCTAAAGCGCCTGCTTGGAGGGCTCAGGCAACTGCGGGGACTGCAGTTCGATCCCTGGCACCACATGCTGCGCCAGCGCCACCACCAGGGCAGGCTGAGCCAGCCACAAAATGAATAAATAAAGAAACAAACAAATACAACAAGCAAACAAATAAATAAATAAATAAATAAAATTTAAAAAAAAAAAAAGAAACTTAATCTCTAGGGCAACAATACTGGAAGATGTGACCTTTCAGGAGGTGTCAAGGTCATGAATCCACTCTCATGAATAGATTAACGCCATTACCAAAGGTCTTGGTGAAGGCAGTTCATTTTCTTTTTGCCCTTCTGCCTTCTTCCATGTGAGAACATAGCATCCCTCCTCTTTAGAGGATGGAAAGTTTGAGATACCATCTTGGAAATAAAGACCATACCCGTAGGTACCTTGAGCTTGGCATTGCCAGCCTCTAGGGCTATGAGAAATGAATTTTTGACCAGGGATGTTGTTATGGTTTTGTGTAGTTGTCCCCCCGCTCCCTAAAGCCTCACGTAAGTCATAGGGCAGACTTCTAGACTTTGTGAATAACTCGTGACCCCCTGGGATTATGGTTGTGAGTGCTGATGGGATTATGGGTATGAGCGCTACACCCGGCTTGGGGCAGATGGCCTGAATGAGATTTAAGAGAGACAGACTTGCTCGCTGTAGCTATGGTTGCTGCTACTCCTCCCTTTGCTCTCTTGCTCTTTTTTTTTTTTTAATTTTATTTATTTATTTGTTTGCTTGTTGTGTTTGTTTGTTTCTTTATTTATTCATTTTGTGGCTGGCTCAGCCTGCCCTGGTGGTGGCGCTGGCGCAGCATGTGGTGCCTGGGATCGAACTGCACTCCCCGCAGTTGCCTGAGCCCTCCTAAGCAGGCGCTTTAGACCACTGAACCATCTCGCCGGCCCTGCTCTCTTGCTCTTTGCCACAGCCATGAAAGGCTGCTGCTCTCTGCCATGTGCCACTCTGCCTTGGAGCCAGCTGAATATGAATTGAAACCTCCAGTAACCATGAGCTAAATAAATGTTTTCTTCCTTCATTTTGGGAGTTGAGTATTTGTCCCAGAGTAACTGCGACACACGGTAATGAATGTCTATAATCTCAATACTCTAGGAAGCTGAGACAGGATTGCAAGTTTGAAGTCACCCTGGGCAGCTTAGCAACTTAGAAATCCTTTCTCAAAATAATAATAAATATAAATAAATAAAAGGTGCTGGGGATGTGTCTTAGTGTGAAGGCCCTGGGTTCAATTCCCAGTACTAGAAAAATAAAACAAAATGAATTTATGTTATTTATGAATTCTTAGGTATTTCTTCCTGGTGATATAGACTAAGACAGAAAGTGATGGCAGAGGAGTGGCCATTGAATAGCTTAACACCTCAGAATATGGAAGCGGCTTTGGAACTGAGCAATGGGTAGAGGCTGGGAGAATTTTGAAGCACACACTGAAAAAGCCCATATTATCATGCCCATAGACTCAGGAACAATGCTGGTGAGGTGCAGAATAAGAGAAAGTTGGAAGGAAACTTGGTCTTCCACAAGATGGCTTGAATAGCCAAGACAGCAAAGACCTTTCTGGTGCGGTCTGGATGGGAACCTGAAGGGAAGAGGCAAAGTGCTTGTCATGAACTACTACAGCGTGTGACTCGGAACGTCTTTGAGCTCCAAAGCACTCGGAATGCTGTTTGGTCTCTCTTCAGTAATTATAGTGAACTGTGAAAGGACCAAAAAGATTTTAAGAGAGAGAGAGAGAGAGAGAGAGACAGAGACAGAGACAGTGACAGAGACAGAGACAGAGACAGAGACAGAGAATGATTTGCAATTAAGAGAATAATCTATAAAGACTTGGAAAATTCTTAGTCTGAGTAAAAAATGAAAAAGTATATTTAGAAAATAGCTGACACCCACAATGAAGGAAGGAAAGGTTTATTTAGCTCACAGTTACTGGAGGTTTCAGTCCATACTTGGCTGGATCCAAGGCAGAGAGGCACATG
>PVKN010039283.1:0-10882 GCA_004027915.1 Capromys pilorides | reverse complement strand
TGATGAATTCTCATAGAGGATTCAAACATCCGGGGTGCCTTCTTCCCTGGCTTTCAGGTTAAGTCAAACAATCTAACAAGCATTCCGGGCTTTGCATCGAGGACCTGGGTTATTTCCTTAGCATGAAACTTGGGGAGAGAGAAAGTAACTTTTCCAAGCCTCAGTTTTCTTCTACTGGAAATGAGGAACCGCAGAACCCATTTGGCCGCACTCCCGTGAGGTGAGGTGACACTGGCTGTGGTGTGGCTTCCTGGCACCCAGGAAGGCCTCAGCAGCACAGTCACGTGGCTCTCCCTCCAACATGCTCCACTTGAGCTTGGTAAACACTTCTTTTTCGCACTTCACACTTTGCTCCCAAGAGATTTCAAATTAAAAAAAAAAAAAAAGGACAAAAGGTTCTGTTGGTTTATACACACCTCTCTGGACCTCTAGAGAATACTTGACACATTGTAAGGGCCCTGAAATGTTTTCAAGGCTCATTCATTCATTGACTGAATCCACATGTATTTCCTGTGTGCCTGCTATGGGCCAGGACTTTCTTATCGCTGAAGATATGGCAATGAACAGGACTAACAAATAGTCCTGCCCTTGGACTGGGAAGATAATTCAGTGGCCAGTACCTGCCTAGTAAGCACACGGTCCTGGACTCCATCTCTGGCTCTGCAAAAGAAAAAAATGAATCCCCTGCTTTGAGGGAAAACATGAACAAGACATGAATAAATACATAATGCATGACAGTGAGTGCTACATAAAACAGGGAAGTGTGAGGGCAGCCAGGGGTGAATTAAAAGGCTCACTCCTGCGGTTAACATTTGAGGAGACTTCAAGGAAACAAAGAGAAAACCATACAGACAACCAGATTAGATCTGAAGAGCGATTTCAATATTTTTAGGAAATATACATGGAAAAAAAGTAAACAGAACATTCTGGGAGGTGGGAACGTGAAGACTAGTGTGGGCGGTGTTATGTGGGACACAAAGCTGGAGGGTCAGTGCTTAGGCTGTTCATGGGGAGAAGCTGCCTTTTGCCTTGTGATACTGGGGTAGCGCTGAAGGCTTTGGAGGAGGTGGGCGTGACAGGAAGCTTCCTCCAGGAGGATGGGAGGACAGTCCAGGCAGGGAACAGGAAACAGAAAAGATAGCAGTTACGCCTGAGAACTCTTGAGTTTGACATCTTGTTTGGTTAACAAACTGCTTGGCAAAACAGTCAAGAGAGAACAGGGCTTATGACCTGAGGGTATAGCGCGTCTAAATCCAGACGGTTATATAATCATCTTTCGAGCGTTACAAGCTCTGTGAGCAAAAAAACAGACCTTGTTAGAATTTCGCTTCTGGCCTACGAACTGGTACAGCGTTCCTCTTTGGAATTTTCCAGACTTAAGCCAAGACTAGACAACCATAGTTAGTGGTAATGAAAATGATATGCAGGCACTGCTGAGAGACAAGCCAGCAAAGCCAGGCTTTGTAGCAAAAAGTCCCCGAGAAGTGCAGTGCAGTGTGCCCAAGGGGCCCTGACATGGGATCCATCCGCGACAGCCCCCCATCACGCCAGATGCTTCTACCCTATGAGAGGGATTTTGCTTAAAACTGCACTACGTGAAACGATGTAGGCATTCTTCAGCAAGCAGCGTGTCAGTGATTCATCCTGCCCGCAAAACACAGCCCCTCACATTTGACTTTTCAATCTAACACTGATTGGAAATATGAGGGAAGGAATAAAATGCTCCCTTTGACATTTGGGATGATTTCTTCTTTATCCTCTAGCAAGCTGGAAGGGGAGGGGGGAGGCATGCTGTGAGTGGTACAGAGCCAATGAGAGGGTTTGGAAAACAAGGGGTAAAAGACACAGAAAGGCAAGAAGCAAGCAATACGTCAGTGTTGCATCTGTATATGGTACTTCGTTATATAAGACGCATGAGCCGGACTGAAGTGCTGTGGCTGTGTGCCAGTGGAAATCTACCACCAAGAAAAGGAAAAAGAGATGCGCTGAATGAACTTAGCTCTCACTGGCAAAAACAAAAGTCTGTCATTTTACCTAGAATTCCAACCAGGTGTACTGTGTGCCTATAGTTAGCTATTGGCTGTTGGAGAAGAAAGAGATGAAGGAAATATAAAAAGAGGGACCTGGGCAAAAAATAAATAAATAAATAAATAAATAAATAAATAAATAAATAAGCAAGAGCTGAAGATGTAGATCAGTGGTAGAGTGCTCTTGGGTTCAATCCTTGTACTGGGAGAGACTGGAGAGAGGGAGAAGGAGAAGGATAGAGAAGAGGAGAGGGAGATGGAGGGGGAGAGGAAGAGGGAGGGGGAGAGAAAGAAGAGAGGGAAGAGGAAGCGGGAGGGAGAGAGGGAGACATAGCAGGGGAGAGACAGAGACAGAGAGAATACGAAGAGAAAGAGTCAGAAAGAGGAAACAAAGAGATGAGAGGCACTTTTACTTGAAATACATTATCTTAGCCCACAAATCTTCAAACATTTGCTTACATAACTCCCAAAGGAATTTTTAAAGCCGTGTAACTCCTCACATATTTTAAGTCAACGTCTAAAATTTTTCATCATAAGATAAAATAAGATAATGATATGCTATAATTGGGATAAATATTTCATGATACTTCTTGTTTAAAAACAGGTTTTAACTTCCTAAGGAATAAAACAACCCAGATCTTCAAAAAAAAAAAAGAATGTTAACATTTTATGAGCCAGTTTTATTCAATTTCTCCAAAGCTTTGTCTATCCTACAAGACCCTGTGGTGCGCTTTAAGAGAAGGCATCGCTAACTTGCACTGCTCAGGGGGGCTGAGCCCAGAGCTTTCTCTGAAGCCCAGCGTCCACCTGCAAAGCCCAGTTCCACCCTTGCCAGGAATGTATGCTCCACAGGCAAATGAAGGACGCCCATTGGGGCTGGGCAATCAATTCACAATAAGTAAAAATGTCCTCTCTAAACCAAGATTTCCTCCTTGTTGTTTTTCTTTGCTTTTATATGCATCGATAAAATAAAATAGAAACCCTTTCCTAAAATAACACAGTCACACCTAACAAAAATATTCAGTCTATTTATGAACATTTCTCATGGCCCCCAAATGCTCTTTATGGATGGTTTTCCTAAGCCAGGATCCAGACCTGGGCTATCTACTGCATCTGGTTTTTATGTCCTACATCCCTTTTAGTCTAGAATACCCCCAAGAGAGCAAAAAGTGATTCGTGGACAATGAAAAAAAATCTTAGTCTTTTTGCATACAAAGCACAGACATACACACAGTGTGTAGACATCTACACGGGATGCGATATTTTCGTTGTGTAGTGATGAACTAGGGGAAAATGTTTGTCAGTGTGTGGGCAATAATGGGGAAGCTACAGGCTTGGCTGGGGTTCTGGGTGAGTGTCAAGCTAGAGGTGAGTGACAGTGGGCATGGTTTACCACAACACATGGTGTCATGTCCTGGGCTTCCAGCTGGGAAAAGGCCATAGGTATTGCTTCCCTGCTTTACATCAGCTTCCTGGATCTCACACGACCCAGAGTTATGCAGGGAATTCTGAGTGCTGTAGCTCTAGTTTCCCCGAGCTAACACTCAGCTCACCCAGTAAGGAAGGGCCTGGGTATTCAGCTTAAAGTCATCTAATTGCCGGGATAGCCAAGGGACAGGGAGCCTCTCTGAGGGTTGTGCTTGAGGGTTCTGGATTGGATTCATGGCCTTGTTGTATATTCTGAAAATGAAAATGTTAAAATTAAACTCCAGCGGCTAAGAGGGGTTATCACTGTTTTCCCTCAGGGCTTAGGTAGTAGAAGCAGGAGGGGGTTGGGGGATCATCAGTCTTACGGCAGTAGGTTGGGAGGGAGATGTTGGCTATTAACATCTCTGTATTTTGGTTTATTCATCCATAAAAGAAGTGGATAAGACCCACTTTGTAAGATTCTGTATTATAGGACAATAGCATTCACCAAGCCCAAGCACATAGTGCCAACAAATAGGAAGTGCTTAATATTTCAAAGATATCTTCCCAATTAATAAAATGATATGAGTATCTTGGGTCCACTGAATCTTTGGAAGCTCACACAAACCAAAGAAAGGTTGTTTAAACTAGAGGTTAGAACTCGCCAAACCATCACCCCATGTCCTCCACAGCCAGAGTATTCCATGTCCTTGAATTGCAAGAACAGGCGGGTAAAATCTGATAGCTCCAATTAGTCCACTTCCAATTGACAAATGCCACCATTAGCTGCAGGCAGAAGACAGAGGCTGACAGGAAGTCAGTTGGATGCTGCTCCTGCAATTCAGCATTCCCTGAAGGCAGATGCCTCCTCCACAGTTTTTCATGCCTCAGAGAGCCGGAATTGACCTGGGAACTGTGGAGGCAAGCAGAGCAGGGAAGGATAGAAAAATGTCACTCCTGTCCTGTGCTAGTCTGAATCTCTACCCAATCATGTTGTCTTGCTTCAGTATATAATTTACAGACTACAAACGCCCTTTGTGATCAGAAACCACTTGGCCCCAAATTAATTAAGACATGGTGATTGCAAGAAACAGAAACCCAAGTGAAATTATCTTTAAGCAAACAAGTAAACAAGAAAGAAGGAAGGAAGGAGGTTATAGCTTTTTATCTAGCCAGCTCAGCAGTGGGTAGCCTAAGGGGAGGAGACCTTAGGAGATGGCAGTGCCTTTGCAATACAGTCAGCTCTTCGTGACTCCCCTAGTCTGTGTAAGGGTTCCATTCCTTCCTCCTATAGATAAGCTTGCTCACCATTCTATGGAGAAAAAGTGGAGGAGCACAGTTTAACCAAGTCCTGGTCATAGCATCACAAGCTAGGGGAACCAGTACAGAAAACTTCCATCCCCCAATGTGTGTGTATGCAGAATCCCAGAGAACACTTTCCTTGGCTCAGATTCATATAGCTAAGTATGGTGACGATGGTTCATCAAGCCTGAGCCTCACGATTACCCATGGGCTGAACACTAGAGCCTGCCCAAGGAGAAGGGGTGGAATAAGAACGGGTGGAATAGTTGTTCTCTCTGGTGGAATAAGGTGAGGCACTTGAAGGAGGTGGAGAGGAAACCTGAGCAGACACAACTGACAAGTGCCTGTTACTGATCCTTTTTGTCCCAAGGTTTCCAACCAGAGTCTCCAAAACAGGGAGTACATTTACCATCACAAAGGAAAAGCTCCTGGCTGACAAAGAAGAGAAAGAGCACCGAAGAAAAGGGCTGCATGAATAGTTTGTCATCAGATCTCCATGGAATTGTGCAGAAATTTAATCTACAGGAGTCTGACTGTCACATCGACTATCAGCCTCAGACCCTTAGGGAATGAGTTGACCTAGCTCGCTAAGCTTCTGTAAGAACTATATGAAAAATACAAATAAAATGCATAGTACAAAGCCTGGTGCTCAAGTTATTTTGTAAATAAAATCAGTGTGTGTATTCATAGAGCAGCCACATTCCCACTATGCTTTGCAGTCTATTTCTTTTTTTCTTTCTTTCTTTTAATTTTTTTTTTTTTTTTTTTTTTTAGGCAGGGTCTCGCTGTGCAGTTTAGGCTGGCCTTGAGCTCATTTTTATAGTCCAGGCTGGTCTTAAACTCGCAGTGATCTTCCTGCCTCAAACTCCCAAGTGCTGGGATTATAGGCGGGCGCCAACATGCTCGGCCTCTGCAGTCTGTTTCTTGCAGATACCTGCCATTCCCTGCTTAGGGTCTTTTACTGGCAAAGAGAGACCCATGCAGAAAATGAGTACTCCATACATCTCAACCTCCAGGAGTTAGAAGAGTAGTCCAGCTCCCTCACCATGAACTGGGGTGGCTCGGAGACTTCCGGTTGCTCACCCAGTCCCCAGCGTGACCTCGCTACAACCAACTCCTCTGCTCCAGGAGGTGCTGCTGTCACTTCTCCTTTCTTTCTCTTCCTGACTTACACCCATTCCCCTGCCAGTTCTTCCTATAGTTGCCTCTGGGGAAACCAAACTAGGACAATGAATTTGCAAAGAGATGTGAGAGATCACAGCAGAACGTCCACCATCATCATTCAATGACTGGAGGGATTTAAGCTATTTTCCTCTTTGTTACCTGAGTTTAAAATATTTTCCACCATGGAAGTACAAGGGAGTGACCATATATTTTTTGAGGGGTGGGTGGTTTGAGACAGGCTCTCACTGTGTAGTTCAGTCTAGCCTTGAACTCACCCTCAGTCTGCAGTCCTCATAGCAACCCTTCTGCTTGTGCTTCCCTAGCTACCATGCCTGGCTTCACCATAGGTTTTGATTACCCCTCACTGGTCACATGTTTATAGCCATCTCAATCTAATAAATACATGATGGTGTGTGCTCATCTACTTTATTCACTGGGCCTGGAACTGTGTGACTTCCTCCAAAGTCAAAATGACCACGAAATGCCAATGTTTGAACTGACGAAGGACATTGAAGTAGCAAAAATAATGCAACTCAACTTACTCATGAAAGAGTACTTCCAGAACTGCTTCAGATGTTGGGAAAAATTCCGGGAAAAATGTGTTTGAAGTGAGGAGGCGTATTTTGAGGGGAGTTCACGACAATGTGTTTTTTACTTTAGTAAATGTTTCTAAAAATTTAATCAAACTCTATGAGCCCAGTAAGCAAGACTCACTTTTGTATGCACAAAGCCCATGCCTACTGTGCCTCACACCTTCCCCAGCACTTTCTTCTCCCTCGGCCATTCCCCTGGGCTCCCCAGACCCACTCTGTCCATGATGCCACTTGGTGGCATCTGTGTGGATTAACTTGCAACATCCAGCATTAGGTGATGTGTGCTGAAGGCCCACCTGAGGATTGTTGCCAACACCAGAAAAGCAGAACTGGAGGAGCAGATGCTGGTGCTGTTAATTCTCTGGAAAAGCTTGTCCTGCTGGCTTTCCTGATACGACCTCAGCTGTTTTCATCATCAGAGGAGCTCAGGTCCTCACTGCCGCTGAGGATGGCTACAGTTCTTTTTGAAGGCTATCTGGTCTTTACCTTTAGCATCACTTCTTGGCTCCAGCGCAGATCCCTCAGGCTGCTGGCACAGACGCTTAATCTTGCTAGCGCAGACTTTGTAGTTTCCACCACTGTCCCTTGGGCCTTACCAGTGCAGATCCTTGATCTAGACTTGAAGGAGACATGTTCAGGGCTCTAGGACATTGCCACAGGATCCAGGCCCTCAGCTGGATTCTTGGATCTCTAGTGTGTGGAAAGATCTCTTCTACTCTTGTGTATTTTACTCTTATTATAAATTAATCCTATAAATTATGTCCTGTATTAAACTTATTTCCTTATAAACCCAACTACAACAGTGTCCATTTCACTCCATTGGTATTACCAGTTCCTCCCATACCTTATATTGCTTGAAAGGGATTGGATAAAATAATTCTTTGCTATAAGAGTGTATCAAGTTTCTGGACTATTTGGAACAACAGTAGAACCACTTTCACCACAAAAATAGTGCTACACCCATTCAGGAGAAAATACTCCCTCCTTTAAAATTATTTAAGATATTATCTGAGCAGCATCTGCTGTTTCAACTTCTCACAAAGGGTCTTTTTATAGGAAAGCAGCTATTGGGGAAGAAAGAGAGAAACAGAAGCCGGCTGGGGTGCAGTCATTTCACCATCCATAAATGATCTTTGCATGAGGACACAGCCGATAAGGAGAGAAAGAAAGACAAAAAGCATTCTTGACTTAGGAATGGAATCACGGCTCCCCTTCGGCATCTGATTCAGATATTCAGAATGGCTCTCTCAGGGCTGTGCCTCTTGTGAATTACGAGTTCCCTGTCCCACCCCCAGGCTTCATACTAAAGACAAGACACAGCTGCCAGGGCCTCCAGAGATTTCTCAGCAGTCTACTATGGTGAAATAAAACACCAAATTATGCTACAAAACTAGCCAGTCCTTTCTTCATGTGGGCTGTGCTATCACATGACCAGGATGAAGGATCCCAGGCCCTGGACACTTAGTGCTTGTCTTGAGATTTTTGGCATGATGCACACAATACTCAGCTTGTGTGTGTGTGTGTGTGTGTGTGTGTGTGTGTGTATGTGTGTGTGTGTGTATGTGTGTTCCCAACATGATATGAGTCTTTTGTGATCCTGATGACCTTGAAGTCCCAAATGTCCTGGAATATCAAGAGGCTTGGGATCCTCCCTGCTGACATCTCTCACGTCCTTACTACCAGAGGATTGCATTATACAAATGCACTGATGTTTACACATAATAATTGGCTGAACTCCTTCTGATGTTGCAATCTCAGCTTGATGTGACCCAGAGGAAACTAGAACCAGCTAAAATAGCTCTGCAATCCCTCATGCAGATTTGGAACATACTAGGGAAATGAGAGGGTGTGAAATTGGAGGTGCTCATCAGTTGAATGGTTTAAACCCTAATAGACACTGCTACACTTAGCAACAGAATGTCTCGTAAAGACCCATATATTAATGACATAGTCTTTTTTTTTTTTTTTGTCTTTTTGAGACAGGGTCAGGCTGGCCTTGAGCTCACTTTTGTAGCCCAGGCTGATCTTGAACTTGCACTGATCCTCCTACCTCAGCCTCCCAAGTGCTGGGATTACAGGTGTGCACCATCACACCTGGCTTAATGGCTTAGACTTAAGCTTAGCACTACTAGCAGGTGGTAAAGCCATTAGTGGGTGTGGCCTTGTGGGAGGAAGTTAGATCACTGGGCAACGTGCCCTTGAGGGTAATATTGGGATGCCCGATCTCTCTTCTCCATCAACATGATATAAGCACATCTCCTCTGCCATTTGCTTTCTACCATGTCACACAGGCTGAGTAACAGGGCTGAGTAAACATGGACTGAGACCTCTGAATTGTGCACCAGGATACATTTTTCCTCATTTCAGTTGTTTGTCTCATGTATTTTATCACAATGACAGACAGCTGATTGATACAGAGACCAAGGCTGAAACTAAACATCCTATTTCAATGTCAACCCTTAACTGTTTGAAAAAGAGTCAAATCCCAGTTCCTGGGTGAGTCATTATAACACAGTAGAAGGATCTTAGACATGATTGAGTTTAGCTGGGCA
Source organism: Capromys pilorides (assembly GCA_004027915.1). Classification (NCBI taxonomy): domain Eukaryota; kingdom Metazoa; phylum Chordata; class Mammalia; order Rodentia; family Capromyidae; genus Capromys; species Capromys pilorides. The sequence continues at coordinate 1,837 of PVKN010039283.1, read as the reverse complement.
TGGGGCGCATGCCTATAATCCTAGAACTTGGGAGGCTGAGGCAGGAAGATCATGGTGAGACTGAGGCCAACATGGGCTACATAAGTGAGTTCAAGGCCAGCCTACACTACATAGCAAGATGCTGTCTCCAAAAATACAAAATAAAAATAAATTTTTTAAAACTGAAATGACTGAGTTCTTCCTACCAATGACAGTAGATCTCTAAGTGTCCATAGATCGTTCTTCCTATATCCTCCCTCTACCATTCTGCCTATGTATCAACTAGCATAAAGGTTGAATGAACATTTTTCCCCTTGTTGAACAGGACTTGTATTCAGAAATCTTAACTAGATTTAAACTGCCAGATGCTAAGAATTGAGTTTCTTTCTAATGTATTGGTGGACTGTATAGAAGAGAATAAATAGAAGAGTGTCCCAGTCACTTTCTTGTTGCTGGGGCACAATACCTGACACCCACAATGAAGGGGAGGTTTATTTTGGCCGTCATTATAGTTCCTAGTTGGCTGGCTCCAAGGTAGGACAACATGGCAGAGAGATGCAGTGGAGGGAAGATTTCTCACATCATTGTGGTGGGAAACAGAGTTGCAAGGGAGGAACAGGGAGGGGGGAAACATCACTTCTGGGTCACACCCACAGTGACCTACCTCTTCCAAGCAGACCCCACCTCTTAACAGCAAGTGACCTATAAACTCCCATAATCCAATATCTCCAAAAGCCATACCTATAGCCACAGAGGGGTACAGCTATATCTAAACCAACACAAGATTCAACAGCGATATAAACATTAACATATATATTCTATCTGAGGCCTTTGAAGTAAAATCCAATGCAACGGAATTTACCAGTTGAGGGAGATAAAATCTTTTTTGTTTGTTTCTTTTGTTGTTTTTTAAACTTTATTTATTTATATTATGGCTGGTTCAGCCTCCCTGGGGGTAGGGCTGGCACAGCATGTGGTGCCAAGGATCCAACTGCAGTACCTGCGGTTGCCTAAGTTTACCTAAGCAGGTACTTTAGACTGCTGAGCTATTTCATCAGCCCCGAAATCTTGATATATATTAAATATATATAGTGCTCAGATGAAGATGAAGCTAGGTTAATTATTAGTGTGAACACATTGGGTCTAGGGATATAGCTCAGCGGCACAAGTACCTTCTTGCCAAGTGCAAGGTCCTGTATTCGATTCCTAGTACTCACCTCCCCCCAAAAAAGAATGAAAAACATCTATATCTATTTTGAAGAAAATATTACAGAACTATCAAGTGTGATAAGTGTATAAACCATACTCATTTCTCTAGTTTCATAGTCATTTCTCTAGTTCTCATTTGTGAAGCTAGAATTCCACCCCAGCATAATTTGTTAACATTCCACCCCAGCATAATTTGTTAACATTTGCAAGTCATCACAACAGCTGAAGGAAGGAAAATTACAATGGTCATTGTCCTATTGAGCTCAGTATCAGCCTGTGTGTTAGTCAAAGTGGACTGATGATAGGTGGGGGCAGAAGGAGCAGAAATATTGCCCAGAGCCTAAAATTCCTTTATGTCTCCTTACCTTCTTTAACTAAAACAACTTAAGAACTTTCACCTACTCTCTGGCACAGCAGGTGAAACTTACCCTGCCCAAATCAGGGAATAATTCTTCTCTCCAGCAAATTTCCATTGCTAGATAAATTTTCAAGACCTACACTCAAAGAATGAGTAGGAAGTCTAATGTCCCAGCCACCAGGCCATGCTAAGGTCAAAATTCAGTAGCTGTGCACATCCCAAACCCATGGACTCTGCTAGACCCGGGGCTGTCATTTGGATGAGAAAATGACAGTTTTTAATTTCTTCTTC
>PVKN010039282.1:0-10910 GCA_004027915.1 Capromys pilorides | reverse complement strand
AGTTTCAACTATTATTGTACACTGCAATAATTGTATAACTATATTTGATTTGGTATGACTATAATCTGTGGTTTAGATTTTTTAGAAGTTTATTAAAGTAAAAGACACTGCCAATTCCCCTCAGAATACACCCTTTTACTCCAAACACACTTACCTCTTCATTTGCCACTTCCTGAAGCCACTCTAAAAGTCCTCTCATGAGTATCTTTACAAGGCAGTCAAAAGCACGGTGAATGTTGCTGCTAGGTACCATCTAATGGAAAGGCACAGTCATAAAAAAAATCAGTGTTCCCTCACTTCATTCACCCAATCTGGCACTGGCTCTTGCCCAATGTCAAAATGACCACGAAAGGTAAATGTTTTTGAACTGGTTAAAAACACTGAGGTAGCCATAACCATGTAAATGTAGACACTCACCAAAAAGGACTTTGTGGTAATAATGAGATAAACGTATTCGAAAGGGGAGTTCTGAGAGGGTTTAATGACATTTGAATGGATTTAACAGCTTTCTTTTACTGTAATAATTCCACTATGTTTTAAAATCATACCTTGTACATATCCCCAACCCCAGAACTCTTTTTCTCTCTGTACTTCAACTCTGCCTAATAAATGTCTATGACTCAAATGCTTTTTCTGAAGAGCTGATGAACCTACCCCAGGGAGAGGCACAACTTATAGTCTACATCTCCTCTTTGGGGGACTATCAGGCAGTGATATATCTATCTATACCTACGTTCACAAAGATTCAGCAGTATGAAAACCAAATCAAATTTGACAATTACATTCAATGTTGATCTTATAGGGAAATTTGATTCAGTTCTCATTCAGTTTGGCTTGTGAAGAACCATGGAGAGAACTGAGTTCATGAACTGAGGTCATACTCCTTTGAGGGGGGCACAACAGTAACAGCTGAAGCTGGAAATGAACCACACTTCCATCAGATAATATATAGTTTATTTAAACATTGGAATATTACACAACTATGACAAACCATGTGCAAAATGCATGTAATAAAAATCTCATGAACATATTACTGAGCCAAATAAGCCAGATACAACGAACGCATAATGTATAATTTCATTCACATAATGCTTCTAGAACCAGGCAGTGGTTAGTTAAAAGCAAGAGAAGGTATCAACAGGAAAGAGCCTGATAGGGTTGGAGACATAACTGCATTCATATGATTAACTTGTGAAAATCACTTATGTGACTGTACAAATGTTACACCTGCATCTGCTTGAAGTCTCCTGGTGTAATTCCACGGCCAAAGCAGAAGAGCACCACTGCTGACAAGAGTCCTTCAGGCCTGGCGGTGAGAAGCAGGTCTTCCTTCCACTGCAGAGTTTAAGGTTCTCTGCCATTTATCAGTGCTTTAAGTATTACACAGGTCTCTACCCTCTCTCCAAAGCCTTTCATGTAGGAATCAACACTTCTCAGGGAGCATTGAAAAAAGCACCAACATTTTGAGTCAAAATACTGAAGTCCCCAGAGTGAGCAGCTCAGGCTGCAGATGCTGACCAGGCGAGGACTCACCTGTGATCCTGTGATACGCAGCCCAGGCGCAGGCTACTAAGTCAGCATCCTCCCTCTCTCTCTCTCTCTCTTTCTCTCTCTCTCTCTCTTTCGCTCTCTCTCTCTCTCTCCTTTCTTGTCATTGCAATGGGAATGATAGTGCTTAACTCAGAGATAGTAAAGAGACTGAGATGAGTGACCACAGGTAAAACACTTAGCAAATGACACAAGTTAAGGGTTTTAAGACATGAGCTGTTAACTCAGCTTCATCCAAGGACTTTGGTCCCTGAGGAAGATAGCCAAGCAGTTCTAGGGAGAGGGCTTAAGTTTCAACCAAAGTCCCCACAGTCAAGCCATGAACCACAGACATTTTGGTTCACAACTTCTATCAGGCCCAGGTGCCTACATTTGGCCTCTATTTTGTAGATTTAAGGACCTTTACAGTGACTGGTTCCAGATAACTCAAGTATACAGAGCCTGAGGTAGACAACAGAGAGCCAGTTCACACAGTGAAAGCAATGCTCAGCAGCTGGAACGTCCATACTGGCACTTCCACCCCACATACAGTCTTCACAAGAAGCTAAGTCTTCATCAGAGACACGCCAGAGGCACACAGAGCAACTTACTCCACGAACCAAGATGGGTTGTAGGGGCACTTTCCTGGGAGAGCTAGCGTGGCTGGGATCTGAACCTCTCATGGCTCACTAGCCTTTCTTTCACTGCTGACAACACTGTACCCTGCCCTCAAGTTCATCAAGGTTTGTACGCCTCTGCTCTGATCCCCAATTGACATACGTGAAGTCAAACGGTAATTCTGTTTGTTCAAGTTCCAAGTGTGGGAATCACTGTACCCATAAGCAAACTTCCAATCTATACAGGCTCACTCTTCTAGTGGGAGTCTCCATCAATGCCACTGCTATCTAAGACCAAATGTTCCCAAGTGTCACACTGTGCCTCTTGCTTGTAGGCCCTACAAACACAGGCCTGGCCTGCCCACTCTTGACAACAGAGGATACCACTGTTGGAGACTGCTGCTGCCAGTGTCTCTCCCTGAACAATGGCCACAATGGCTTTCCCTGAGGCAGATTCCAGGTCTGAAGAACCAGTGTCAGTGCTTGTGGCCACACACAATGAAGCCAGCTCAGACCAGATTGTGCCATTTCACGAATGGCTGCTCAGATGTTCATTTCTAACTTCACCAAGAAGGATAAACTGCTTGGCAGGTGGCAGGTCTGGGACCACCGGACAACTATCTTCCCACTGCAACCCATACAGAAAAGACCTGCAGCGTACAGGAAAGAACAACGCTACCCCTTTCACCTTCACCCCATCAATGTCCAGACTCAAAGCAAGGGACCAACAGTTACAGGAACATCATGGCTGCTTGCACAACATGCTGCTCTACTTTTTCTCTTCTCTTCGCTGTTGTACCATTCAATACCAAGGAGGATTCTTCCCTCCTTGAAATAACCCCATGGAGTGGAAAGCGCTTCAGGAAACTGAAATTACATGTATTGCCTGTAAACTGAAGCCAAAAGCAGCAGCACAGCATGGGATAAGAATGCTCTGTGCACCTACCAAACTCTTCTGACTCGCATGGACGTCAGCCTGGAAGCAGCAAGGCCACATCCCAGCAAGAGCTTCCCTTTCAGCATTACCAGTTGCTCTGCCTGTCCGCTGGCAGCCACTCAACATTTGCTACTTGACTGACAACAGATACAAACTAAGACTTTTGAAAACAAGTACAACAGATAATTACACAAAGCAACATCTCTGTAAGACAAGCTTTAAATAAGCGATTTTAAAAAAACACACACACAAAATTACTTTGCTCTTACAAGTATCTCAATACTCAAAACCAGCAGGTTTCCTAAATGCTGACATAATGTAAGGACAACAGTTCATGTAATCATCAGTGCTGAGAAAGACTGTCAATTACACAACTTTCTTAAAGTACTTGGGATTGAACATAGCAACTCGCTCTAGGCAACTGTTTCACCACTGAAGCCCTTCTTATTTTTATTTTAGTGCACTAAGTTGCCCAATCTGATCTTAAGTCTGCATCCCTCCTGCCTCAGCCTCCTCAGGAACCTGGACTACAGGCACTCATCCCCAAGCCTGGACACAAATGCCAATCTGCCAACAATTCTGAAATGGCGAATGAAAATCCAAGATGGTGATCAGGCAATGGATCCTACTGTGCAAAAGCACTGTTGTAATGGAGAAACAGGAAGCACTTATTACTGGGCTGCAGCAGGTATTCGACATCAGTAACTACACTTAACATCAGCCAAGACTGATCCAAAGTCCACATTTCTATCGCAGTTACACGTACAAATCTGAAAAACTCTAGCAGATTTAAGGGATGGGGAGTGTCATCAAATCCAGAGAAAAGGTTCACTACAGCATCCATGTTCAATGAATAGGGCAGGCATGGTGCCTGGCACCAATCCTGATGGCTGAGTGTAATGAGTGTTATGGCCAGAAAGTCTTAAAAGAAAGTCAGAAAATTCCAAAAATAACTATGCTGCCAGCTCAGTGTTCTAAACTGTTCCAAAATGCAGCATATTAGCAAATAGTTATACAGAAGCACAACAAACAGAAAAAATTCTAGTTAAGTAACTTTATGACAATCTAATATCAAGTTTTAAACTTAAATCTATAGTAATATATACTGATTTACATTCACATGTACACAACACGATCCATTTAGTCTTAAAACTAAGTGACAGACTATGGAGCGGAGCCCACACACAGGCAGCCGGTGTGCTCCAGTGCCACAGTGACAGCTGCAGGAAGTGGACCACTGTAAACCCTCGATAGACTGGAGCACTGTGCAGAGTCCGGATGCGGTAACACACCATAAATAACTTTTATGAGCCAACACAGTAGACGCAAATGAATTCTTTGAGACATTACTTAAAAATAAATCTTTACAGATGAAGGTCCCAACTCATTTCTACATACACACGAAAGTTGATCTGTCACAGACAGCAAATGTTAGCTACGCTGGAGTTTCCAGCTGCAGCTTGCACATTTAGAATTTATGACTACAATGCATACAGCACTGTCGAGTACGTCTAAGGTGGACATTCAAATCTGCACGGGACAGCTGCCTCAGTGTCTGCAAGCTTACTGCTGCTTCTCAAACGCAAAGACCAAGTAAATACCTGGGGAAGAAACAGGGGAGTCAGGTTAGCTTCTCATATCCTCAGAGTAACACACCCAACAGTCTCAGTCCTGTTTATGGCTGGGTAAATACTGTTAGGCTTGCAAGCAGCTTCTGAGAAAAACTTCATTAATCTTAAAAGTTCTATTATTTGAGTCACATTTAGGCAGCTAAGGAATCATTTATATTACTTCAAAACAGGTATCGACCTATTGTAATAGAGAAAATACAGGTCATGGCAAAGCCTATTCATCAGCCCCAAAAACTCTAAAAATCACTTAAGAAAACCTAAAAGTATAAAAGCAAAGAAAACCAAAAAGCCTATTTAACTGAAATCTTTTTACCTGGCACAAGAAAGATAGGATAATTATGTAACAAGCAGCAATAATTTTTCTATTAAACAGTTTTAAAATTGTTTTAACTTACATAGAGCATACACAATGTAAAATTAGTGGGAAGATATACAAGGCACATAACAAGACATAGCAAAACCCACCCAGTTACCTAGCTGCTGTGCTTGGGCCTAGCATAGAAAGTGCACCACAAGGCACACAACAAGAGATGCTGAGAGGACCCAGACACCTGGCCCTGTTATGACACTTCTGCATGTACCCAGACCTAACAGTATTCTCTCAAACAAGGCACCCTACTGTGGTACATGCCCACATACAGACAGGTCACGAATATGATTCTCTGCATACATCATGAGAAGTCTACCCTGCCACACCTAGTAAGATACCCACAGACTGCAAGGTAAGAAACTTTCTCAAAATGTGACTGACTCTGAAAATATTACCAGCTATTTGGTTGCACACACAAGGACATTCCACAGCAATCAGCAAAGGCCAGATAGATGAAGGCCTGAGACAGCTTCCAGAGCTTTAACTCTTCCAACTCACCACACAGAGCAGTGCTGTCCCAGTCTCACAAGACACTTCTTAGCCATATTACTGTGCTACTCCTTCTTGACCATCTTCACTCTTCCTTCAGTGCAATAACTGTGACTGTCAGCACAGGCCAATAAGCAGGCAGGATGCTTGTACAACTGCAGGCTCCTCACCCCAGCCCCATCCTGGTAACCTCCTGTAGTACACCCTGCTCACAGCACAGGGCCATCCAAAGCCACAGCAAACCAACACTCAGCACCCTTTCCCCTAACACAGCATCGTCACTGTACTCTACCAAAACTGGAATTTGACCTGGAACGTAGTTGGTAACTCTCAAACTTCCCAAAGTCCCACTCACGGCAAGGACTTCCATGGGACTATGTAAAACAGTTGTCTTAGACTGGCCACAAGGCTCTCTTGCTGCTCCCTCACTTACAGGAGGTACATGTGATTACCAGTGCATTTAGGAAGTGCTATGAAGCTAGCATGAGTCAGAGCAGAGGCCAGCTCCAGCAGCATTGCTAAATGTGCAACACTCAGTTGTATCAACTATTGTGTTACTACTGTGACTTCACTCCTTCTGTCACTCTCCACCTGCATTTCTCTTTTAACACTTTAAAAGTTTACCTAGCAGTACATTTCGCTGGTGTCTATTTCTTCCATTCCACTGTAGAAGGCAAAGGTTTAACCTGTTTGTGCTTTTCTATCCTCTAAAGTTTGTCTTTGCCACTCATGCCATCAATATAAGCAACAAACACTAAACTGTGCAGGCAGCTGGGGATGGACAGAAATACACAGACAGATGAGCCTCAGGACACCCCTTATGAGGACCATAGTCTTCCTGAGGGAGGCTCTGCTGTAGACCCACCAGGCCTCGGGCTCTCCAAAGCCTCTTCACACCCTGACCATTTGCACCCTCACTGTTGCCTCAGTCAGCACCGAGCACTGTGCCTTCACATCAGCACTGGCACAACCAAGATTAGAAAAACACAGAAAGTTTCATGTGAGCCACTGAATTCAACAGAATTCCAAGGCAGATACTAGATGGAGAGAGTATTCAGTACACGCAGGCAATAAACAAGTTACACACGTTTCTGGGCCACAGCCTACATGGCTTCCTCATCACCACACAGTTGAGCAAGAAACAGGGCTAGACTCACAGGGGCACTGGCACACTGTGCACAGACATGTATATGAAATACACCACAAAAGGCTGCGACTCTGTGGAGCTGTTGTTTAGCTTGTGCTGCTGGTATACATACTCACTTGTAGCTTCCCATTCTGATTTACTCAGAGTTCCCTGAAATTAGGAAAAGAAAAAACATGTTACATTCAATATGGAAATAAAAAATATATTTGTCTTTCCACTGTGGACTGAGATGGCCAAACCTCGTGGCTTCTCTGAACATATGCACATAATTTACTCTTAACAGAAACAGATTTATTCTATGCAATATGGCACCAAAAGTTATCTGAACTTAGGAAAAACAGATTATTGTATCTCTGACGTGAAATTCAGAGAGCACAGTACTATAAACAGGCAATCATCACCTAAATCCCCAGATAACAGGCTTTCCCACTTCCTGTGAAGTACTCTGAGAGTAAGAGCTCACCAGTGGCAGCCTCACTTGTTTGCTCTCCATGTAGGCTGCTGCATGCTCGTAATCGCTGGCCTTCTCAGAGGTGAGTTTAGAGTGCTCATTTGCAGGGTATGGCTGGGGAAGCAAATGGAATTCCCAGTAAAGAGACTTTATATTAGGTTGAAATTTACAATTTAGAACTTAACACGATACATCACTGAAATAAAGTAAGAAGCCCTAAGTACAATCTATATGCATTTTTCAAATACAGAAAAAAAAGGGCAAGAGCAAAAATTATTTTTAAAGAGAAAAAATAAAAACAATGATACAGAATTTCAAAATAATATGAAATTAACAATCATTATAATATTGCATATTGTATCTCCAAAGCAGTTGCTCAGATTGTAAGATATAGGCATGCAAAACTGATTAAGCACAAACCATTCCTTCCAACGAACTAAGACAAATTAGTAGTATAATTATCTTAGCTGTCTTGTGTGTATATGCATGCTTTTTCTTTCCCCCATCTCAGATGTTTCTTTTCAGCAGTTTCTTTCCCTTTCACATTGTTTATTTTTACCTACTAAATCTTATTGTTTCAGCTTCTTACCCTAGAGAAACAATACGATGTTTACACATATGGTCTCTAGGCACACATTCATTTATCTATAAAAGCCTTGAGTTTACCTTTCTTTATAGCTGAGTAGTAGTACTACATTGTATAAAATACACTCTTTTTATCTGTTCCTCAGTTGATGGGCATCTAGGTTGCTTCCAAGATTTAGCTATTAAAAATTGATCTTCTATAAACACGAATGCACATACATATATATAGCTATGGTATGATGTTTTCATAATCGGAAGTTATATAAAATAATCAAGGGCTGGTGAAACAGCTCAGTGGACTAGCATTTGCTTAGGTAAGTGTAGGGGATAGGTTCGATCCCTGGCACCAGCTGTGCTAGCCCCCACCTGGACGCACTGAGCCAGCGATGGAATCCAGGCATGTTAGTTCATGCCTGTAATCCCAGCACTAAGGAAGCAGAAAACAGGAGGATCACTATAAGTGTGACCCTGCCCAAAAAAAATATATAAATAAATAAATAAATAACGATAAAATAGGGGGCTAGACAAATTGCTCAGTGGATTAAAGCACCTGCAAGCAGGCTCAGGGGACAGGGGTTTAATCCTGGAGCCTGCCATGCTGGCCCTGCCCCAAGGGCACACTGAGACAGGCAAGTAAGACTGGGTATGGTGATATGCGCCTATAATCCCAGCTCTTGGGAGGCTGTGAACAGGCAGATCACTAGAAGTCAAATCTAATAGTGAGACACCTTGTAGATCCATCCCAAAAATATAAAAATTAAGAAGAACAAGAACAAGCAGCAGCAGCAGCAGCAGCAAGAAGGGGAAGAGCTGGGTCAAATGGGGCCTTTAATCCTAGTTTTTTCAGGATCTCCACACTAATTTCCACAGTGGTTGTACTCCTATCAACAGTGGAGACGAGTTTCTTTTTCCTAGAACTCCACCAGTATTTGAAGAATTATCTTTTTTTTTTTTTTTTTTTTTTTTTTTTTTGTGGCTGGGGTGGGGGCAAAGCTGACGTAGCATGTGATGCCAAGGATCAAACCACAGTCCCTGCACACTTGCCTAAATTTGCCTAAGCAGGTGTTTTAGACCACTGAGCTATCTCACCAGCTCTGAAGAATTATTTTAAAATACACACTAGAGTCAGCTTTTCATCACAATCTTGGAATACATACACCAAAAATAAACTGTAATTTAATCACAAGTAAAGGTGGCCATTTAGCAGCACACACCAGGTATCCTCTTTCCTGCTAGTCAAGAACTGCTTCTGTTACAATACAAAGCTTAAAGAAAGTATTAAGAGCTAAGTATTACTATGATGGCAATTCAGTAGTCACATTAAACAGCAATTAGAAATACTAAATATAAAAAGTTAACAGAGGACCTCATTTAAGATAACAAAAGATGTGAGTTCAAGGAAAATAACAAGAAACTCATTGCTTCAAACACAGCATTATGTTAAACCCATTTTAAGTATTTTCTCTTTGTACTATGAAATACTTTCCCTAATACATGTAACTTAAAACAGAAGTTACATGAAACATTTACTACACCACCATCTTCCCTACAAAGGGTATACATTCTTTATAATACCTTCATCTTACTATGACAAACCAGGTAGCACGAAATCCCAGTTTCCTTTAAAAAGTTTTAAGGAAGAAACCTGCAAAAGCCTACCCATCCACCATCCCTTTCTTTCTAAGTATCCATACTCATGCACTAGAAATCAAGCTATTTGCTACTGAACAAGTACTAAGCTACTTATAATTTCCACATTATTAGCATTAGCAACAGTACTTATTATATCTTAAAGGATAAAAGAACCAAAACTTTTCTAACAATTTAATCTCATAGCTGCAGTTTCAACATACTACAAAGCTTCAGGACTTTATTTTGAATGACTATCAAACCATGCCACGAAAAATGTGCTTAGCTGTCAGTGAACACTTCCCACTTCTCTGCTGGTCATTTTGAAAGACCAACCAATACACAACTACGTATGGCTATAAAATTGACTACTTTCTAAACTTACTAAAATAAATACCTACTGCTAAAATATATACATGTCTTTCTGTTGTCTCTGCACAGAAGTAGCTGCACCTTGACCATTCTTTCTACTTATCTCAATATCTCTCCAAACTTTCTTAACCTTTACAGGCTGTGCCCCTCGCCTGTGCCATGATCATAACAGGTTCTCAGAAGTGATTGGTCCAAAAACAAGGAAAAGACCAGAGGACTTTGAAACAAGGTGGCATTACTATTCATGTCCCCAGACACCACATAGCTCAGTCAGAGCCTCAAGGGCAAGGTCTGAAAGAAGCAGTATAATAAAAATATACATAACTAACTATACTTCCTCACACCCCTGAGATCTCAGGTTTTATGGCCTTATGCCTGTTGACATCTTTTTCTAAGGGTCTTTGTATGCTGTCTGCATTTCAAGTATTTCTTCACTACTTCCCATCATAATGAATTCTCTGATTACATGTCTGTCTCCTTAATACATCCTAAGGTCTTTGTTCCCCTACATCCTATAATCTACATTTTAGAATTCATTACTTATCTACTAACAGGAAGCATAAGTATTTGGTCGTGTGCACATTGAGCTGGTTAGGTAGGGACAATGTATTCAAAGTACACAGCCTTTTGGGGACAGATGGACACACATATATGAACACAGCTTCTAGGCTCTTCCTCAAGAAAAACAAAAACTCCTAATGCTCCTAATACGAAGCAAATGAAAATATTTCTAAGATATTCCAAACATAAACACCTCATTGATTATGGGTTTTTAAAAGGTAACAACATTAAAAGAAAATCTTCCTACTACTACTCTGACAGGGGACTTTTGACTTTTACCTATAAAAAGAAAGATTACCTAGACTTAACAACTTTGTGACCCTGAAACAACTTACTGTCTTTTTTTGGGCCTCAGTGTGTAAGTCATCAAAAGTAACTCCTCTGCAGGAACAAAAACATGCACTTATGCACACAGGATGAATTAGATACTGGTCCTATGAACCTTCAAAAGGTTTCTCACATTGATGACAGCAACATGCAACACTAACACTACGCTTGGAATGCGTGTCACTCTTAGATGTATACTGCTTCTAATGTAAACTCAGTTACTGCTATACTCTCAAGTAAATGGTTGGTTAACAAAAAAAAAAAAAA
>PVKN010039281.1:0-10910 GCA_004027915.1 Capromys pilorides | reverse complement strand
GTGAGAGCAAATATGTGACCAGCACTTCTAACAATTTGGAGATAGGCTATAGCACAAAGTTCTAGTATGTTGTAGATGTGGAGAGTGTCCATGATGCTTACTGTTTACCAGGTGTCACTTGTGGGACTGAGTTACTGCTATTTCCTTGAGACCCATCCTGTAGATCTGGACAGAGTCATGGCTCATAGGGTTCAAAGAAGTCCATTTGTAGAATATGATGACAGAAATATTTTGCTGCTGTATACAAAAGAATAATTGAAAAACTGCTGTTATATACCTCTTTTTCTCCTGTGTTTAATTGTGTACCCTATTTGGTGGAATTTTTTCTGTTTGCATGCATGGAGTTGTGGTCATTTTGATCCTTCTCTAGAATACCTTTGAGTAGTCTGTGTGAGGTTGATTTTGTCATCATGAAATTATTTAGTTGTTCTTTGTCATGAAAGTATTTTACTTCTCTATTATACTTAAAAGAGAATTTTGCAGGGCATAAGAGTCTGGGTTGGAATTTGTTTTCTGGCAAGTCTTGAAGTACTTTGCTCCATGCTCTTCTAGACTTGATGGTTTGTTTGAAGAAATCTGCTATTATTCTAATGGGTTTTCCCTTAAATATGATCTGTTTCTTTTCTCTAGCGGATTTTATAATACTATTCCTGGGCTGAATTTCTGGGATCTTGATTATTATATGTCTGGGTGTGGTTTTAATTGGGTTGATGCTATTTGGAGTTCCATACGCTTTGGTTACCTGACGTCAGATTATTTCCCCATATTTGAGAAGTTTTCTGCTATTACTTCTGCCCATATTCTTTTTACAACATTTGTATTGACTCCTTTCTCACTGAAGCCTATTAGTTTCACATTGTTCATCTTTGCATCATCTTGAAGATGTTGAATTATTTTTTCCTGCATTCTAGTTAAGCAATCTTTCCTTACCTTTTCACTAACTGCAATGGTGTCTTCAAGGTCTGAAAGTCTATTTTCACTTTCATTGAAATGGTTTTGCCAGCTTGTGATTGAGGTTTTAATTTCCTGTATAGCACCTTGAATCTGCTTCATGCATTCTATTTCTTTCCTATGTTGCTCATTCAAGAATTTCATCATTTTTCTATTCTCCTCTACTTTTTATCAGTGTCTGCTTTAGAAGCACTTAGTACTTCTTTCATTATAATTATCATTTCTTTTTTTTTTTTTTACTTCAGAAATGATTTCTGATCTGATTTCCTGTATACCTTTCTGCAGTGGTTTCTTCACTTCAGATGCTATTGTTTCAGCGATTTAAGATGTGAAAAGGAAAAAAGATTACCAATTTCTCTATGCTTTTGTCTCCTGCATTTGTTTTGGGTGAGCTTAGAGCCTGAGAATGTATTTTGCTCCTTCTCTTTATCATTTTGTATAGCCCTACCCTCTGACCTTTGGTGTAGAGCTTTGGTAGAGTTCTTACCTTTGCTCCAGGTCTGGATCTACCAATTTCAAACTTGCCCAGGTGGGTGTGGCTTGGGTTTGGCTGCTGAGCCCACTTGTTCCTGCTGCAGCCCTTGGAGGTGAATCTGCTGTACCACTCTAGCAATATGTTCTGCTCCTGGATCAGCTGGGTGGGTCTTGCCTCTAGCCTCTCTGTAGGGACTTCTGCCATAGGATTCCACACCAGCATGACTGATGGATGAAGTTCCATTCACATTCTGGATCTGTGCTCTCCGTCAAATGGGGATCCAGTGGGCCCCAGGTGGTCCCACTCACAGGCCAGGCCTAGGCTCTGGGTTGAATCATTTATTGCTTTTTCATGACTGATTTCAGACTACATAATTAGAAGATGTATGTAAACTGCAGGGACTGTGGTTTGATTCCTGGCACTGTGTGCTGTGCCAGCCCCACTCCCAGGGCAGGCTGAACTGGCCATAATATAAATAAATACATAAATAAAGTTTTTTAAAAAGTAGATGCATGTAGCTATCTAATTAACAGTGTGTTGTAAAGATATGAAACTTTGTCATTTTTTTTCCATTAACAAAAAAGGTTAAAAATATAAAATGGCATCTGGTCAATAGTTGCTGATGTGTTTTTTCAGATCTACATAAATTAATGTATTAAATATAGAAAAGGATGAAAATTTAAAATGCTATCAAAAAGTGAAGATTTATAGTCAACCAACTGTACAATTTTGGAAGAATTTCAGATAGATATGAGTTAGATGAACAGAAGTTTTGTAATACAGAATTGTCCTTTATGAGAACAATGAGAGACTGCACAAATCAGTGGAAAAGAACACAAAACATAATTTAGCAAAACACTGAGTTTCCTTGCACCTTTTTTAAAGGAGCCATCTCCCATTAGTCTCATTCTTCAGACAATCTGGCTACTATCACCATGGGGAGTAGGCTGATCGAAAATTCTGTAGAAATAGATTCATGGAAGAAGTAGAATATGTATATGGCTTTTAATCAATATATATTTTAGTTATTCATGTTGACTCATGTGTTAGGCATACTTTGCTATTGTTCTGTGATTGATTTTCTGTTCATTTATCATGGAATTTAGATTGTTTTCAGTTGTCACCTGTTAAGAACTAAATGACCATGAGAGATGCGAGGTGTCAGACCTTTCCTTTTTCCTGTGCCAGGTGGGGGAGGGAACAGTTTGGTCATCAGCTGCAGTGCTCACTCCACACACTTCCATTTCCCATCCCTAGAAGTGCACCAGGACAATTTGCCTCAGAGTTCTTCAAAAGGCAGCTTTTTTTGATCAATGGGCTGTTCTAACAAGAGGTGCAGTTTGTACATCATCTGTGTCTTCCCTGTCCAAATTCTTCCAATCCAGATGTTAAAGATGGGGTGGGAGGTGGATCATGCTGATGTGGCTAGCATCAAGGAAGGAGGGATTGTGTCCCATTATAAATATTCCCACCCTCCCCAAACCTCAATAGCTGTGATGGACACAGTCAGATCTGTGACTGTTCCCTAGTTCTAGCCTTGCCATTTTTTCATGGAGACAAAGTAAATGTTAGCTTAACAGTTAACCTGTGGCCATGACAGCTGGACTGTCCAGGGTGCCCTATATCTGCTTGAACCAGTCACAGACCAACATTTGAAACACTTGCTGGCTGCAGCTTCTACCAGGCATATAAACAGCACTCCTGTCAGACTTCTTAGTCTCAGAGGGATCACTCTGGTTGACAAGTCCTCCCATCCCTATGCCGTCACACATGTCCTGTTAAAATAAAACATTGCCTTGGCGATCTTGCATATCTGCTGGCAATGATTTCTTGGGTAGTGTGGACTTGCACAGCAGAGAGCAGCATCTCACAGATACCCTCACTTGGCAAAGTTTCCCAAATGTATTCCACAGAGTGGTAAAGCCTAGTAACCAACAATGTCACCTGTTGGTATTCAGCATTAACTGGTGGCTCCGATACTCCTCTGGGTACCAAATTGCTGAGCCAGTTTAATTAAGCTTCTAAACTTCTCAAGTTGGCACAATCGATCAAGCACTACATCATATCAAACATAGGAGCTGCTGCAAGCATTCCAAAGGAATCACAACTAGAATGCATTTTTAACTGACTGGAGCAAATTTAACTCGGATGATTTAAAGAAAAAGAGGTAGATCTTCTTTTGCAATTAAGTGTGACCTCAGTATTAATTGGGAAAGCAAGAATGTTGACCAGAGAATGTGCCTCTAAATGATTATATCATCCTTCAGTTAGACTGTTTTATAAAAGGGAATGGAAATGGTGAGAGATCTCACACATCCGGGTACCTCCAGGTATTTATAGAACTCTTTATGTGACTGCTATTTCTAACCTCTGAGGCTCACTCACAGAACTCAACACAGACAAACCCCTGCTCCAACCAGCACCTGTCCAGCAGCATTGATGCCACCTCCACCCTCTGAATGGCACCTACATCACCTGGTATGTGTCATCCTCTGTATCTACTGAGCCCCTTCATAGTTCCCTTTCCCCTACTACCATCTCTTCATCATCCAAGGAAGAAGTCATTTTGCCTCTTCCTCATCACTTCCTATGCCACCAGTCCACCAGGAGTGAGATCAAGAAACAAATTAGCACTCCACTTTGTGGAAAGGATCAGGTGGGCTGAAGAAGTTATAAGAGTACATGTTACCACTTAGTGATAGACATGGCTCAAGGAAAGGAAAGGCTTAGTAGTTTTTTCTGAGAATTCTGATACATGTGGTGATGAATTCATTAATTTGAGTACAATATTGTTCTGACATAGGTGATATGATTGGGGTGTTAACTCATGGCTGAACTTCTGACAAAAAAGAATATATTATTTAAAAAGCTGCTAGAGTAGCAGACGGTTTGGCAGCTAACACCCTAGATCACAGTGTACAGAGGTCTGGTGAGTATGCAGCTTCCCACACAGAGCTGAGAAAGAACCTTCATGTTTCTATCCCTAAGAAGAGAATAGAGGCATTTTGTAACTTATATTTCAAAACAAATGGGAAGGTGTCTGCTTCAGTTTGTCAATTATGACAAGGCCAAAGAGATACATGAGAAAGGAAAGACAATCTCATTATTTTTTTAAGCTTGCTCATCAAAGCCTTTCCAAAAGTATACTAACACTGGTCCAAGGTCAGCAGAGCCCTGATGGTCATGCTTTTGATAATGAAGTCTGCCTACAATGTTAGGAGGGGTTTAGAAACCTCGAAGCAAGAACAAAACCCTCACTCTCAGCCTCACTGAAAGGGGAGCTCTTCAAAGTTTATGATATAAGGGACCAGACAAGAGGTACAAAAGAACATGAGGTTAAAAAAAAAGACGCTTGAACTGTTGCATCAGAGTATCTTGCATGGTCCTCAAATGCTATTCAGTAAGTATTAAAACAGGTGCGCATATTGCCGAAATAGTGCACTGGAAATGGAAATGTCAAAACAGACCAAGAAGGGTCAGCCTGCCAATAACCTATTTGAAACCCAGGATCAGACATTTGCTCCTGAAAATGATGGCTAACATCTGAACTGAGAAAGTCTGAGATTCTTCTGTATCACACTATAATAAAGATATGTTGCCATTACCCTGGAAGAGTCTTTAGGTAACCACTGGTTTGGCAGGTCAAGAAAAATACAAAATTCTCTTTAGACACTGGGATATTTCTTGTAAAACCCTTGCCCAGGAAAGTTTTGTATATTTAACTTATGTCATACTTTGTGTCCAGTTTCTGTAGTCCTTACTTTGAGCTCCCGTAATCTTGGTTCTAGCAAGCAAATGCTATCCTTTTCTTTATTTTATAACTTGTGTGTACAGCATAACAATGATCTCCAGGAGAAGAATGGCAGGTAAGATTTCCTTCAGATCCCTCAAAATCTGGATTGCAGTTATCTCTTCATATTTATTGGCACTTTTGGGGGCAGGTAAGCTTTCCTAATCCATACAAATTGGGCGATTGAGTGCAAGTGATTATTCTAATTATGTGTAACACTATACATATGAACTCAAAACCCTCAAATTTCTTTTCTTCTGTGCCATCTTTTACCATGGCCTTGATTGCTACATGTCTTTTGAGTGAAGTAATAATGACAGGGGAAGGGGACAGTTCATTTTGTCAAAAAAAGGTAATTGGTTGACATAAAGGTCATAGGGTAATACTCCCACCTAACATCCACGGGCTCAATGTTTGATAATTTATTGGCACAACTGCAAGACAGCACTTTTACACTTGTAAAACGTTGGTTATTCCAACCAAATGTGGGATAATAGGGAAAACCATAAGAGCTCCTCTGAGTCCTCAGGGCCACTATTGTTGCATGTAGCATACAAATGTTCTTTGTTAGAAAGTACTGGAAGTGGTTTGTTTGGTTTTTACACTATGAAAGGAGAAACATTTACTAGACCATGCCCAGACAAAAAGACAATGGTGGCAGAGATGTGAGATCTTTTTGGAAAGGGTCTAGCCACTTTAAAGGAGAGAGCAACAAAAATTAAAGGCTGTTACCCCTGAATATCTCCAGAGATCAGCAGCTAAAAAGATCAGCAGCAGAGAACAGCAGAGACCAACACTTGACACAGTCTGTGGCGACACTGAACAGAAGCTGGCATTGAATGGCAGCAGCAGGGAGCAGCTGAGACTGGCAATCTGCAGCATGACTATCAACTGTTGGCATCTGGCATTGCTGCTGCTAAGCTGTGGCTTCCGGGTTGGTGGAAGAGCTGTACTTTGCTGATTCATGATGCTTATCTGAATTGAGCAGAAGAACCCTCATTTGCTTGGCAACATATACATTTGCATTCATGTCTTTCACTGATCTTGTTTTTAATTCCCTGCATAAACACATAGACTTTACAGCATTGTTCCATTTAATAAATCCATGTTTAAATTTATTTAAAGATTCATGAATTGTTTTCTCAAGTCAGTAGACTGTTATATATTTTTAGCATTTTCTTTTGGGGGTGAGGTCATACCGGGAATCAAACTTGGGATCTCACGCATGCAGGGCAGGCACTGTGCTGCTGAGTTATATCTCTAGCCCCTCAATGTGTGATATTAAAAGCATTGTATGATTTAATTTGTCTTATATACCTGCAATCCTTTGCCTTGAAAATTAATCAAGCTAATGAACTTGAAGTAGTATTCATTGTGTTTTCATGTATATTCATTTAGTGATTATTACTGGTGGTTAGTGTCTTCTCATATATTTACAGAATATTTGTATGCCTCTTGTGCTGGTGACTTCTTTCAATGCTTTCCTATTATTTATGCTTTATTAGTACATATTTTTGGTCTGTAAGGTTTGCATTCATCTTAGGGAGTAAGTGCATGCATTTAACAGATGTTAATTCTTTTTATTCTCTTTCTTCTCCCTTTGCTGTCTCCACCTACCTCTGTCTTTAGATTTTTCCCCCCATTTTCAAGCCATCTATCTCCCTGTTTCCCATTTTTCTATCTTTTTTTTTTAAATTATACTCTGTGTTCCTCTTAAAAAAATTATTGTTTGAGCATATATTATTTAAGCATCTATATTATTTCATTTACTATTGTGGTCTTAAGGCATAACTCTTTTCCTACAAACAGCTCTGGTTTTTCTTCTTTATTTCAGAGTAGTACTCCATTATGTATAAACACCATATTTTATCTACTTATTTGTTGACATATATATATGTCCCTTCCAAGATTTAACCACAGACATTCTTCATTTAACAACTGAGTTCTGTTCTCATGACTGGGTCATTAAATGAACTGGTCACTAAATGAGGGATTGCATATTGTATGTACACTACAATCTCTAGAACAAAGAAATGGTCAAAAGAAACTGCAACTTGATGGCTTTGGTTTTATTTTAATGACTCTTACATGCTGTACTGTAATGTAAAACAGTATACAACTACAGAATCCTGCTATCTAGTCCAATCAGCAAAAATTGTAATACTGTGTAAACAAGGTGTACTGCACAAAGAAATAAAAGGACCAAGGCTCTACAAACAAGATGCTTGGAATTATTCAAAAAAAAAAAAAAAAAAGTCTGTAAGTTTGAGAAGCAGGTCATAATCCTGAACAGCATGCTTCTGTCGTAACTCTGAGGAACTGTCAGACAGCTATATCAATAATGAAGAATATCTACATTATGAATTGTGCACCTATAAACATGGGTACAATTGCTCTAGGAATCTGTATGGAGATTTCTCCAGAAACCCAAACTAGAGTTTCCATAAAACTCAAGTATTTCCTTTCTAGATAAATTCACAAAAGAGTTAAATATATTGTACCACATTGTTTGCCTTCTTTTTTGAAATTGATATATTGGGCTGTAAACAATTTTTGTATGTTTTAACAAATAAGCATCATATATAATTAGAGTGTTGATAATATTTTCTTTACAACACTTTCCAAAAAGTAACATTTTTGAAACAATTTTCTAATCATTGTTTTTAAAAATTTGTGAATCATGCCTTTGTTTAACTGTCTTGAAACACTTTGCATAACTCAGACTTGTGGATGTTTTCCAAAAGTTAAATATTCTACCTTAACAATAGAATCTGTGTTATATTTAATCAAATAAGTGTTGTATGTGGATTGTGTGGTGAGGACTGAGTCTCAGGTACTGTAAAATGGATGTGTAGGTATAGCAAAGGCAGAAAGGAATTTGATAAAAGTGCATTAAAATAGAAACTAACATTATCTAAACTCTGAAATACAGGATAGGAGCAAATATACCTGCCTTAATTTGACATTTGAAAGTATTTTGCTGAGTAGAGTACTAAATTAACTATTTTCTTTAACCAGTATAAAGATAATCTTCTTTTATCTGTTCATTTCTATAGATGATGATAAAAGCAATTGATTTTGGATTGCTACTCCACACTATATAATGTTTATCTAATTTGTTTCATGTATTAATAATTTATCCATTTTTAATTACAGTACTAAAGAATATTGATTATTAAGCATGTTTATGTCATAGTTTATTCAGTGCATGATAGACTTGTGAGTCTTTTCTAATTTTTCTATTAGGAAAAGTCTGTCATAAATATTTATGGGGAGACTTTTATGTTGGCATACATTTCCTTTCTCTTCTTTAAAATTAAGAAATGACTTCTGAGCCAGGCGTGGTGGTGCATGCCTGTAATCCTAGCACTTGGGAAGCTGAGGCAGGGGGACTGGTGTGAGTTTGGGACCAGCCTGGGCTACAAAAGTGAGCTCAAGGCCAGCCTGAGCTGCATAGCGAGACCATGTCTCAAAAAGACCAAAAAGAAAAAAAAAAAAAAGAAATGACTTCTGAAAAGATGCTGAAATGGTAAGCAGCAGAGAAACAGCCTCTTCAATATTTGGAATCCAGATGCTAGAATACAACAATGTGAGGAAGAGAAGGAAAACAGAAGTGAGTCCCTGCGAAGATCTGAAATGAGAATCAGACCCCACAGGGAGAGCCAAGAGAGGGACTGCAACTCAGAAGAGGGAGGGCCCAAGCAGTGCTTTCTCCCTGAGATCTGGCTTTTGGTATGGGCTGAGAGGGTCAACTGGCAGAGGCACGGGGACAAGTAGAGAAAAGTACGAGGTCTCCATGAAGAAATGTACCAGTGGAACGAACAATGGATGCTGTGGACTGCAATGGCTGATGAGTTATAGGGTTCAGATGCGCCTCCTCCCCAAAAAGATGATTAGGCGGTGGCTCTTTTGGAAAGAGGTCAGCCTACATCAAGACTCAGAGCAACTGCGGGTTGATTCCATCTAGGAGCTAACTAGCGCGGTGGGTGGGGGTGGAGTTGGGGCAACTGGGCTCAAGCCAGCAGGAGGTACGCAGTGTTCTTTTGGCTTAAAATCTCAAGTGTCAGTCTCTGAGCCAGAAATCAGGAGCAGCCTGAACTTTAGTGGTAGTAGGCCCAGGTTTTCTATGATTATCTGCCATACCTGTAATCCTACTTCTGGCTTGCTGAGATCAGTCAACATGGATCCAGGCTCTGACACCCTCCTACGCCAACCAGTGACTATGAAGAAAGACCATGAAGTGCCCCCCCTTTTCCTTTTTTGTTCCCTTTCTTTGCTTTTTTATTTATTTGATTTTATTTTTATCTCTTTTTCTTGATTGATTTTTTTAATATGATTGAGAACAGTGTTTCTAGTATTTTTGTTTTGTTCTGTTCTTGTTTCTGTTTCTTCTTTCTTTTCTTCCTGTTTTCTTCACCAGTTCCCCTAAACTGCATCTCTTCCTGTGTCCTCTGCTCCACTTCTAATCTTTTTCTCTTGTGATATTTTTCTATTCGTTCCTCTAAGTCCTTTTACATTTTCTCTTCTGAGGGTAAAATTGCCATATTGAGGGAATATGTACTATACACAATTGTTTGATTTGTTTTGGATTTCATTCATATAGTTAAAAGTGGCAAATTGAGACTTGTCACAGTTTGTCATTTCTGCAGCGTGTTTGGTGCAATTGTTGTTATTGATTGTGTTACTTTCACCAAGATGATATATTTGTTTTAATCACTTGTTCTTCATGATGCTAAAACAGAGATTTCCTGAGCATTATGAACAATACTAAAGGCCAGTGTCGAAGAACCAGGTGCTAGGTCAAACAGACAACAATTCTCAGTTTTGAGAGTACTGTAGTTTTGAATTTATAAATCCTCTATGTTTACTAATATCCAGAACCATATAAAGACTGAAAAAAATCTTATAAAGACACCCCAAATTTAAAGACCTAACCCAGAAATAGGCATCTGAAATGAATATATACTTCTTAGATGAAGTAGCAATGGAAAATAAATATATATAAAAGTGTTTAATATCACCAGTTACTTGAGAAATGCAAATTAAAACAACAATAATATTCCATATTACCCAAGAAAGAGTGGATAATATCAAGTTATAAATAAGCCATAAATGCTGGAGGGGTTGGGGAAAAAGGAACACTTCTCCACTATTGGTGGGAGTGTAAAATGGTTTGACCACTGGAGAAATCAGTGTGTAGATCCCTAACAATAGTAGAACTAGAAGTTCCAGTCAATCTAGCTAGTCCCTTCTCAGTATCTTCCCTCCAAAATTATAGCCCAGAAATACATGTGCGCCCATGTTTGTAGCAGTAGTTTGCTGCTATAGCTAAACAGCTAAATCTTGGAATCAGTGCAAGTTCTCATGAATTATTAAATAGGTAGAAAGAGTATTTCAATAGACTACTACTCAGCCTTAAAAAAGGATAGATCTTAGACATTCATGGTTAAATGGATGCACTTTGATATCATATTCTTAAATAAAACAAATCAGACATAAATATGTAAATATTATATTGTCTCTTTGAGGAAAAAAACTAAAAGTGAACATAAAAATCAGCATGTATAATAGAAATTGTGAAATACGAACAAATTTTTCAAAAGAAAAGGGGAACAAGGGAGGGGTAAATAAAAGGAAGGAAAGGAAAAGAAAAATTGAGAACAGAAGGATAAAATGGAAACAAATCTTGGTAAA
>PVKN010039280.1:0-10910 GCA_004027915.1 Capromys pilorides | reverse complement strand
CTTGCTGTGTTTTGTTTGTTTCTTTATTTATTCATTTTGTGGCTGGCTCAGCCTGCCCTGGTGGTGGCTCTGGCGCAGCATGTGGTGCCGGGGATCGAACTGCAGTCCCCGCAGTTGCCTGAGCCCTCCTAAGCAGGCGCTTTAGACCACTGAACCATCTCGCCAGCCCTCTTCCGTTCCTTCTGAGACCTTTCCTTCATAATCATTTGTTTCTATCGCATTTAATTTTTCTTGATACTCCAGTGGCAAACCATTTTCTTTTGTGCCCAGGCAAATCACCTTTTTATACTGTGGTGATGGGGGAGCACTCTCACAGTTTGTCATCAGGTAAGTTCAACAAGTTAATTGTTTCCCTTCTTGAGTTGAAACTTTGACTTCTCTTACGACATATACTCCACTTTCAACTCCTTCTTGCCTCCATGCCACTTTTGACTTGTTTGCCTTGCAGATTGCCGAAGTCAAGCCTAAAATCCTGCAGGTGGGCCACGCAGCAGAAGGTGGCCGAGGGTTTCGGATCCTCTTTGTCAGCAGGTTACTGCTGTAGGTGAAGTACAGGAAATGTTCCCACTCTGGCCCACATGGCCCTCGAAGTCGGGACTTGCCATGCTACAGCTCGAGTTTGCCCTGCTCGGCAGAGAAACCTCGACCCAAAGATGTGGCGTACACGCTCCCAGTCCACCCTTTTATTTCTCATTTTTGTCTTTTTGAGACAGGGTCTCACTATGCAGTTCAGGCTGGCCTTTGGCTCACTTTTGTAGTGCAGGCTGGTCTCGAACTCGCACTGATCCTCCTGCCTCAGCTTTCCACGTGCTGGGATATGCCTGAGATTATATGTGCATGAACTTTTGTCATGTATTTGGCAGTTTTGTTTTCTTAAGAAATGAGGTGTCTGTAGCCCTCATGAGTTCGCATTGACTTTCTGTTGTGGTCAGTCTAGCTCGCTGTTCCTCATCCTGGTGCCTGCAGAAAGACTTGAAGCCCATTTATGTTTTAACTAGAGGTGTTGTAACAATGACTGGTCAGTGCTTATTGAGCCATGTGTTCCAGTGTGATTTTAAACACCTGACGTCTATCTAAACATTTAGCAACCCTTTGCGAAAGCCACTGGTTTTGCTATTTTGTGACATGGAAATAGGCCCTAAGGGTAGTTAATTGCCTAAAGTGCAGTTGCTGTTCAGTGGCAGAGCAGCATTTGACCTTTGACCCTTGGGGAGGAACTGTGGGCAGCATTTTGTGTGTGAGGGCTGCACAGCGGGAAATGCCCCAAACATATTTGCATGGACCACAGGGACCATCTTAGTTGGTGTGGTTGGGTTTTAGAGGAAGGGTGTGCAGAAAGGATGGGAAAGTGGGTTGTGAGGTGCAGGACCTTTTGGACAGCATTGGCTTTGTACTAATGGGGAGAAGGTAGGACCCAGATAGACTGGGTCTCTGGAGTGACAAGGCCACCAGCTTGGCAGAAAGGAGGGCAGGGAACTTAGAGTACAAAGTGCATTCCTTCCGGGCGCAGTGATGGTTGGAAGGAGAAGCTGTGCGCAGTGGCATGCACCTGTAACCTCAGTGACTCGTGAGGCTGAGGCAGAAGCACCACAAGTTGGAGACCAGCTTGGGCAACTGAGAGAGACCGTGTCTCAAAATAAAAAGAACTAGGCATACGGCATCCCTAGCTCCGTTCTCCACACTGCATGCATGCGTACACATGTGGGTACACATATGCAGTGGTGACATGATGGGAGATGCTTTGGGACACCATTTGGCAGCAGGTGAGTAGGAAAACTTTCAGCTGGGAATTAGGAGTGACCAAGTGGGTGATAACCGTGTTCCATCCTCATTTGCCGGGGACCGGGCTAAGCTCTTTAAGTCTGTTATTTCAATCAGCTTTTGTGACCAGCCACCCCAAAACTTTGTGCCATAATTCTAGAGTTTTGTTCATTTTTATGACTTACCTGCCAGTCTTTACAGTGACCCAAAAGAGAGCACGCTGTTATGGCCTTATACAGATAGAGAAACCGTAGACCCCAGGCAGGGGCTGCAGGCTGCCGAACTGAGCAGTGTGGGTTTCCACTTGGCAGCCTGTGTGAGTGGAGGAGCCCAGGTGTTGTCTGTTGTGTGCAACCCTAGCGCACCAGAGGCGCTCTGCAACACGCACTTTCCTTCTCCCTTTCCTGTCTCCATGCAGGTGGCTCTGTCCTTCTTCCCTCCCTTCTTTCCTTTCCTCAAATATTTGATCTGACTTGCATGTAGGGCTGGCTTTTTTGAAACTTACATTCTAGCAGAAGACGGAAACAAAGCAATGTGCAACATTTCAGATCAAGATGAGTAGTATGAAGAATAATAGGGGAAAAAAGTAATTGTAGGGGAGGATTAATTGATAAGGTTGAGATTTAGGGCAGAGGCGTTCTTTGTGTTGTTCATCTATAAGGGGAGCAGAGCTGCTTCCTGTAGGGAGGGAACATGGATGCTCATGGGGAGGGGCAAGAAAGGCCTCACAGCATGCTCTTGTCTACAAAGGTGAGACTTGGGCTCTTTCTTCTAGCTCTGGGATTTAAGTATAAGTATGGTAAAATGGTATTAGTTTTGTTAGTTGCAGACCTTTGACTTTCAGCCCTTTAAAAACCTGTGAGCCATTATGAAACCTAGTTTAAATGCACCCTATTTAAAGAGGATGATTAGGAAAATAAATTTGCCTCTACGTAACACCTGTCTTAGTCTCAAGTAAAAAGTGGATGGAAAAGTAATGCTTAGCAGAGTTTTAAAAAAATTATTTTGTGCAGGATCTCACTATGCAGCTCAGACTCACAGTGCTGGGATTATAGGTGTGCGCCACCATGCCCAGTCTCAGTGGCTGGCTCCGTGTGCGTGGGGTGCTGGTGCAGCATGTGGTGCCAGGGATTGAATCTCAGGGTCCCTGTGCTTGTCTAAGCAGGCACTTATCCGCTGAGCTATCTTGCCGGCCCACTTAGATATTGAGAGCTGATTGTTTCTGTCACAAAAGAATTTGGCTATAGAAATTTAGGGTTCAGCAAATGTGACTTACACTGACTCTGGAGCATTATCAGTCAAGGACATTATGCCACATCCAAGTTGTGTGCCATCATTCAGTGGCCATGGAAGGGAATAAGTAGTCTTCTATAATCAGAAAGATCTGTTTTTATCAAGTCTAAAACCTGTTGTTCACAAATGTCTGCCTGGCAAGTGCGAGGTCCTGAGTTTGATCCCTGGTTCCGCAAAAAAAGATAAAACCTGTTGTTGAGATGAATATTTTCAGTTTTTGCTTAATTTATTTGGTATTGTGTCTCACTACACAGTTCAGACTTGTAGTGATCCTCCTGTCTCAGCCTCCCCAGTACTGAGATTATAGGCATGCACCGCCATGCCTGGTTTTTGTGGCCAGCATGGCGGCATGATATGGGGTACCGGGGACTGAACCCTGGTCCTTGAGCTTGTCAGGCAAGCACTTAGACCAGTGAGCTATTGCCCCAGCCTCTTCTGCTTAACTTTTAATTCCTGACCCGATATTAATAATTAGACTACACTTTAGCAACTCAACTTTGCCATGGGTTTCCATTTCAGTCTGGATATCAATAGTATTTTCTTAAGAAAGGCTTGAAGTCACTAGGCCACTAACCCTGATTTTAACAGCTGAGACTTGTTTATCCCTCTTTATATAAACCATGCAAGTATAAATATAAATCTGCATAGCAGATTTTTTTCGCTGAAATATAAATATAGTAACCAATTATGGGATGCACTGCACACTAGCAGGGCTTCTAAGTGCATTTTATTGCCTAATACTAAAAATTTTGATTTTTGCTGCATGTCTAGCCAAGGTTACTGCTAGATTGTGCCTATAATACTTTTATTATGGCTTAGAAGAAACGTGTGTGTTACATTTGGCCATTTATTGCAGTGCCTGGTTAGATCTGGTGTGATGGTGCACACCTGCAATCCCAGTTACTTGGAGGCTGATGCAGGAGGGTGCAGCACAGTGCTGAGTTCAGTCTCCAGGACCGAGCATGCTCTTGGTTGGAGCTGCAGGTGGAGGTGGAGACACCAGCCCTGAAGTAGGGCTGTTCCTGGTGACACTGCTGTCAGGAGCCCAACCTTTGACTTTTTTCTTTCCTGTGAAGTTGTGGCCTCTCCACAGTTTTGGAAAGAAGACATTGGTTAATTGTTTTTAAATAGTCTGTGACTTATACACTTATTTCTGAAGTCTCTTACTGGATATATTTATGTGCCAGATGTTACTCAGATAAGGGGATTAGCTTTCACAAATAATTGTTATTGGAAATGAAAAATTCTTGGGGAACACCCACTCAGGACCCCCCTCCTGTTCCTCTCTCCGACAGGAGCTTTCTTTCCCCTAATAAATCTATTCTGCTCATAAAAAAAAAAAAAAAAAAAAAAATTGGGATTACGTGATTTAGAAGAAAACCCGGACCGGCGAGATGGTTCAGTGATCTAAAGCACCTGCTTAGGAAAACTTAGGAACTGGAAGGACGGGTTTGATCCCCCGCACCACATGCTGTGCCAGCCCCAGCACAGGGCAGGCTGAGCCAGCCATAATACATACATACACACATACATACATACATACATCATAGAAAAAAAAGAAAACCCATACTCTTTAGGCACGTGTATCCATGTTAGATTAGCAAATACATATAAAACCGAACAAACTTCATCTGGAATCCACCAGAGTCAATTGTGTGAGTGTGTGGGTGGATACGGAAATGTACTTTTTGCTCAGCTACCGTGTGAACCTCAGCTGCTCACGAGATCACACAAGTGCCTGGTGCTGCATCGTAAATCACCGGGCCCTTCCTTTCTTCCCTGGGAAGAGTGAGGCAGGGGGGGAAGCTGCAGGCGGAGGAGCTAACGGGGTCGGAAACGCCCAGGGATTGACTTCCTCCTACCTCCTCCAGCACTGGGCCCCACTCCGCCAGCGAGCGAGAAACAGATTCATGGGCACAAGTGCGGGGGAAACCTTGGGAAAGGGGGGTCCGGGGAACGGAGTGGGGTGGGATATACTATGGTTAAACTGATTGTGCTGAAGGCGGCCTGAACGGTCAAGTGCACGGGATGAGGGGTACTGGCTAAAGTGGGGCGACGCGGGAAAACGTGTAAAACAGTCCAGGCCTAGTTGGGAAGAGCGTCAGCCCTGGAGAGACTCACAGGTGCGGCGAAGAGCTCGCCTCTCGGTGCCTCTCGGCGGCGCACCGGTCTAGTCCGAAGTCCCCGCTTGGCGGGGCGGGTTCGAGGGCGGGGCCTCCTGGGTGGGGGCGGGTCCGAGGGCGGGTCCTCCTGGGGGCGGGGCCGGGGCTCGGGGTGGGGCTGGGGCTGGGGCTCGGGCTCGGGCGGCGCGCGGCGCGCGGCCAGACTCAGTACTGCGGGAGCGTCCCTCGCGGGCGCTTTCCATCCGGCTGGGGTCTATGGAGGAGAGACCCCTGTAGATCCACAGTTTCCATGGCCGTGGCCGCCTGCAGCTTCAAGGCCATGTCCCTCTTCAAGCGCACCTTGGTGCTGAGCCCGGCCACCGCCCCCAGGGGCCCCGGCTCAGGCGGCCCCCCACGGTGCTGCCCCTGGGCCCCCGCCGCCTGGCCCTGCAAGGACTGGTCTCGGCTGCGAAGCCCGGCTGGCCGCCTGCCCCAGCCCCATGCCCACTCCCACTCCTCCCCCACGTCGCCCACAGCCGTGTGTCTTTGCCCGCAGGACTCGCTCAGCAGCAGCATGAAAACTTGCTACAAGTACCTGAACCAGACCAGCCGCAGTTTTGCAGCTGTCATCCAGGCGCTGGACGGGGACATTCGGTGAGTGGGGGGCCCTCTTGGGCCAGGGAAATGGCGTGGGGGTGGAGCTCCTGGCCCTGTGTTTACTTCCCAGTGCCCTTCCAGGCTCCTGGCCACCTGGTAATGTCTCTGCAGGCCTGCTCTTTCGCTGGAGCTGTGGGGGTGGGGTGTTTATTAACTTTTTTTAGTCGTGGCAGCTGAGCCAGTCACTGTAGATCAGGCACTCCCCACGGCTTCCCTTCAGCTGCTTGAACTTTCTGACAAATTGTTTAATTTGACGCTCCCTCTGCAGATAGGGTGAATTTACCACTTTTGACCTTCTTTTCACTTGCAAAATTTTAGTTTGCTCTAAAACTTTTCTTGTTGATCTGTGCAGTTCTGCAGTATTTATAGGTGATTCTGGGTGTAATCGTGGTGTCCACTGCTTGGTTTTTAGTTTTGTGATTTGTAAACCACAGGGTTCTGTCCTCAGTCTCATTTAAGAAAGGAAAATTGATGTAAGTTTTATCAAGTGTGCAAGACCTTGGCTATCCTTTCATAGTCTGTAGAGTTAGGAGTGTAGGCAGCTTTGGAAAATGACCTGCACAAATTAGATGTCATTTAAAAGTAAATTCTTTAAGGGGCTGGGGAGATAGCTCTGTGGTACAAGTGCCTGCCTGGCAAGTGCAAGGTTGTGAGTTTGAACCCTGGTCCCGCCAAAAACAAACAAACAAACAAAAAACCTAAAAGTAAATTCTTTACTTGCTTTCTCTAATGGAAGCAGTTTTTCATCTTTGCAGCCATGCCGTGTGCGTGTTTTACCTGGTTCTCCGAGCTCTGGACACGCTGGAAGATGACATGACCATCAGTGTGGAGAAGAAGGTCCCCCTGCTGCAGAGCTTTCACACTTTTCTCTATGACCCGGACTGGCGGTACATGGAGAGCAAGGACAAGCACCGCCAAGTGCTGGAGGACTTCCCCACGGTAGGCTTGCAGGCTCTCTGCCCTTGGGCGTGGGTAGTGGCGTAGAGTCGTGGAGAAGGGAGTAGATGGCGCTGTGGTGGGGTCCCAGCTCACTAATACCCGCCTGGTTGATAGCCACTCACTCTGCCTCCGTTTCTTCGTCTGTAAGCTAGGGACGGTAATGTTGCCTGCCCCACAGAGTTGGGAGCTTTGCAAGAGTGAGTATAGCAGGGCTCTGTGAGCAGCAATAGCTACTCTCCTTCCAGTGTGGAAGTCTGCAGTGCGAAGATGGGTCCACACCAGAGTGTAAAGGGAGGATTCCCAGGTGGGCTCCCACAAGCTGTGGATTGCCTTGTGGGACTGTGGAGGAGGAGAGGGATCCCTTGGCGGCTGGGTAAGAAGGATAAGAAGGAAAAGGAAGGCTTGGGAAACGGGGGGGCCTCCGCCGTGTAGAGCCCTGTGCTCCTGGCGCATTCTTAGTGGTTCTGTGCCTTAGTGTGTCACTTGCGAAGTTAGAGCTGCAAGGATTGAATAATCTCATATGTACTGTGCTTGGGACAGTGCCTGGTACTTTCTAAGTATTCTGCAAGTATTAACTTGCAGGTCCATTCTCTTGGAGTAAGGTAGATTATAATTAAGCCTTCAGTTATCGAGAGTTTCACAGGTTTATATGGTACATATAGCTAGTCCTACTTTTTTTTTTTTTTAAATTTTATTTATTTATTTATTTGTTTGTTTGCTGTGTTTGTTTGTTTGTTTATTTATTCATTTTTGTGGCTGGCTCAGCCTGCCCTGGTGGTGGCGCTGACGCAGCATGTGGTGCCGGGGATCGAACCGCAGTCCCCGCAGTTGCCTGAGCCCTCCTAAGCAGGCGCTTTAGACCACTGAACCATCTCGCCGGCCCCAGCTAGTCCTACTTTTTTAGAATCTGTATGTCTTATCACATGAATAAGTGACCCTTCCACATCTTACAATATTGATTTACAGTCATTTTTTCCCCATGGGACCAGGATTCGAACTCACAACTTTGCACTTGGCAGGCAGGCATTTGTGCCACAGAGCTATCTCTCCAGCCCTAAAGATTGATTTAGTAAAGTTACATGTTTTCTAATTGCCCAAACAAGGCCTTTTCTTTGTATAGTTGCTAGAGTTTTCTAACAAAAATAGCCCTTGTGTGGCTCTTGCTTTTGAAACAAATATAATTTATAGGTCTGCATGGGGAGGGAGTTGGACAGACAGGAGAATCCAGGCATTGCAAAAGGCTGGAGAAAGACCTTGCAAAGAGCACATGCTTACTGCCAGTGCCTAAGGTGTAACAGAACTGGGTGAGGAGTCCCAGCTCTGACCTAGGGAGGGTCTGACTGGTGTGTGGGTGCCCCAGAACATGGATGGCCAGAGCATGGGTATCCTGTGGCCAGACTGCACATCTAATAAGTGTTACTCTGCTGGATCCAGGAGCTCTAGGAGCCAAATTGATCAAACATAAAAGCCTACAGGGAAAACAATCATTAGTAGTGGCAAACATGTACCAGTAAAAATAAGCAAAAAAAAAAAAAAAAAACCACGACCAAAAAAACCCTTTCCCATCTACTTTTGAGTAAATATATGTTACATAATATCTGATTGTGAAACTAATGTCTTAGGTGTCTTAAAAACCTATGAATTCAACAAAAATTATGAAAGTATGAATGTAAAAATAATTTGGGGCAGATGGCTAGTTAATTTTACTTTTGTCTTTTGAGACAGGGTCTCACTGTATAGTCCAGGCTGGCCTTGAACTCATGGTGTAGCCCAGGCTGGCTTCGCATGCCCAGCAATCCTCCTGCCTCAGGCTCCCGAGTGCTGGAATGACAGGCATGCACCACCACATGGGGCCGTTAGTAAATTTCCAGACCTTATTCCAGTGTTTGCAAAGCCTAAGTGTCTTACTTTGTACACATGTAGGGTTGCATTTTCTCCTGGAAATTTTCACATTTGAACATTAAATTGATAATTTCTGAAAGAGAAATACAAGGAAGCAAAAGCTTAAGACAAGAAGATATATTGGGCTTTTTTGTTGCTGTAACTAAATTCCTTTACAAAGCAACTGAAGAGGGGAAAGACTGATCTTGGCTCAGGATTTCAGGTGTTCTGGGTCACGGTGAGAGTCCCCGAGGGTAAAGGGAGCAGCAAGGCTCATGGCTGCTTGCTGGGCCCGGAGAAGGAGGCGCCTGGGCCGGGCTGGGCGTCGGAGCTCCCTGTGGCTCTTGGGTCTTGGAGACAACAGAGCTCTTCATTGTCACTTTTCCTGGGTGGTTTTGATTTCTTTTTTTGCATCGCACAGTTGCGTAACAAGTGCCAGCAAGCTGTTGAGGGAGTGGACCCAAGTCCCGTTGTGAGTGTCGGTGCCAGGCTGTTTGCTTTGGGCCCGAGCCGCTTCTGCCGCCTGCTTGCTGGCCTGGTCTCTCAGCCTGCCTGACGAGCCGTGAGGGGAGCAGAGTGCTGGGGCTGGGGGTTCCTGGTTCCTTTGAACCCTGATAGAACTGCCGGTTGGTTTAGTCTGCCAGGGGAATCTTATTTTCGCTCTAATGTGGAGCTGCTATCCTGGAAAGAACAGGTCGGCTTTATTATGGTTTGGGGGATTTAAATGCTTGTCAGCGATTCAGCACTGTCTGGCCTCTGAATCCCCCCCCCACGCCCAGCAGAGCCTTGCGTTTAGGTGTTTCCTGAGATTTTTCTCATGTTTCTATAAACACAAACCAAGAAAATCTCATGCTGATGATCGTCAGTAGCACCTTTTTGCTGTTTACAGTGTTGTACAACAGGTCTGTTAACATTTTATAGCATTTTTATAAGATCTGTGATCTTTTATTGGCTTTGATAACCTTTGAGTGCTTCTTTGAACTTAGGTGTGTGTGCAGTTGCATTGAATTTTTAAAACGGTAAATATTAGTTTTAGGTTTTGTTTTTTCTCTGTGTATTTGGTATAGGAGCTCTGACTTGTCATGATCCTCCTGTTTTTCACTTCCCCAGTGCTGGCATTACAGGCATCTGCCATCTTGCCCCAACTCGGTGGCTGGCTCAGCATGTGCCAGGGATCAAACCCCAGTGCCTGTGCTTGCCGAGCAGGCGCTTGGTCTGCTGAGCTATCTTTGCTGGCCTGGTACTACTTTTCTATGTCTGAGTTTGGGCTTCTAAATAAAAAATGTATTAGGTAGCATTTAAGGAATGTAAAGGGAGTGGTGTTGGCCGGGGACAGAGGCTTCCTGGTGTACACGGGGAACTGCGAGCGGGAAGCGGCGCGCTCACCTCACCGACCCGACCGCACCAGGCTTAGCTCTGCAGGGCATGAGGTTCCGTGAGGCACCACGTAAGGCCACGATTTGCTGTTTTCAGTTTTTTGTGGTCTCCATTTCAGATCTCCCTGGAATTTCGAAGTCTGGCCGAGAAGTACCGAACGGTGA
The DNA here is from genome assembly GCA_004027915.1 of Capromys pilorides. Taxonomy (NCBI): domain Eukaryota; kingdom Metazoa; phylum Chordata; class Mammalia; order Rodentia; family Capromyidae; genus Capromys; species Capromys pilorides. Next base: position 736 of record PVKN010039280.1, on the reverse strand, counting down.
TTGCTGACATCTGCCAGAAAATGGGAAGTGGGATGGCGGAGTTTTTGGATAAGCACGTGACCTCCAAACAGGAGTGGGACAAGGTCAGGGTCTGAACTGGGAGCTGTGGGTGGCCCTGGGGGCTGCAGTTTGGCAATTCCTCAGATCAGCTTAAATAGCTCTTTCCATGTACTTAATAGTGGCTTAAAGTTTAAAGCTCGCAGTGAGATTGTCCATCTCTAGAGTTTACTGCTACAGTTTGAATATGTTTATATCTTATCTAAAAGGTACAGACATTGAGCTTTTAACGTTCTCTCTGACTTGATACGATTTTTTTTTTTTGTAAGTAGAGAGAGGCCCAGAGGGACTGTCCCCAGAACTCCCAGCAGGAAGGAGTTTCAAGGGAGCAGTCCTGAGCCAAGAACTGTCTGGCTTTTATTTTGGGGAAATACTGGGAAGAAAAGCTGGGTGCGAAGGAACAAAGGACAAAGCCAAACCTAGGGGCTCCCCTGTCTTTATAACCCGTGCTCGAGAGCCTGCACACCTTTCCCTGAAGGTCTCCTCTTCTCTTCCTCTTCCTCCTTTCTCTTCTCTTCCTCTTCCTCTTCCTCCTTTCCTTCCTCCTTTTACTCCTTTTTTTTTTTGTGGAAATAGGAATTGAACTCAGGATCTTGTACTTGCCACACAGGCACTTGTGCCCCTGAGCTATCTCCCCGGCCCATTTTTTTGTTCTTTTTTTTTTTTTTTTTTTTTTTTT
>PVKN010039279.1:0-10910 GCA_004027915.1 Capromys pilorides | reverse complement strand
ATATCAACAATTCATTATCAGTATGATTTAGCAGGGAGTCCAATGTATGATTGGAGCTAGCTACACACTGCCTGATCCTCTTTCCTGAAAGATGATATAAAACAACATTTGAAGTTTGTAAACTGTCACTAGAATTGTATAGCTCTGCTAATCACTCTACTTAAGCCTCAGGGAAACGTGTAATTGTCTGATCCAATCATCCCTGCTTTAATTATGGTGTGGGTTTTTATTCCCTGGACAGAAGTGTAGCCTGGAGAGATCTTCCCTCCAAGCTCAGACTTCCACTTAGCAACTAAAAGACCATGAGCAATTTTGTCACCTCATCTAAAAAACCCATTCCATGGGCAACATTTGCGATCCATACTTGAAACCCAGCTCAGATCTCCCATGTTTCTGTGGCTTTCCTGAACAAAGTTATCTTCTCAGTATTTTGTGCACATTTACAGGTTCATTTTGGAATGTGGTTTAAGGTTCATATACACCATTGTTGAATGAAAAATCTTTTAAGGACAGCGGTTGTCTCACTCGTGTCTACAGTACTTTCCATGAAACAGACTTTCAGCAGGTCTGTAGGCAAGAGGATCCCAAGTTTAAGGCTAGCCTGGGTTACTTAGCAAGACTCTGTCTGGAAAGAAAAATGGGCTGGTCATGTAGCTCAAGAGTAGAATACTCAGACAGCATTTGCAAGGCTCTGGGTTCAATCCGTAACAATGAAATAAAAAGCATTCAAACAATAATAATTGTTTATGCTGAGTGACAATGGTACTTAGTGCTGGTGCCCAGGATACAGTAGATGCTTAAAAGCATATTAATTACTGGCAAATTTCTTTTTTCCTCTACTCAGGATTTCCCTTGTTTTCATCATTTTATCACCATTCTGCTGTGAGAACTCAGCCTTTTACCACACTTAACCTCAGTTCTCAGTGAGGAAAGAGAGGAGATTTTTTCCTGTCAGGAGACAATTGCCAATGTCTGTAGACAGTCATGGTTGTTACACCTGGAAGAGTTCTAGCCCCAGCTAGCAAGCATTCAAGTTGGGAAATTCTCATGTAGATTTTTATTCCTTGAAATCAATTCCTACTTGTTCTACCCTATTCCTTTTTTCTTTTTTTTTCTGTTCTAATCTGTTCTGAAAAATATCATTACCTTACTTAACATATCTCTCACTTATTTTGAGCCCATTCATTTTTTCAGTTAAGAGCTTATTACTAGATTTTCACTAACACAACTCTACAGTACACTGATGTTTCAAAAGCACAACTGGGACCAAGGTTTCTGATTTGCATTCTGCCTGCTTTACAACTAACTCATGAGATTTTTTTTAATGAAAACAGAGAGGAGAAAAGCTAAGACTATAAGACAACAGCTAATTTTTCTCCAATGATCCAACCTTCTGTGGCCACAAAAATCCAAATGGCCTTTATAACTTCCCTTCAAGAATAAATGCTGAGTCACCAGATGTTATATCACATACTGAATTGTTACCTTACATGCTGATTTTATACCTTTTAATCTAATTGGAATTTCTTTAAAATTCATGTGACCAGGGCTGGGGATATAGCTCTGTTGTAGGGTACTTGCTTAGCATATAGGAAAGCCCTGGGTTCAAACCCACCAATGCAAAAAAGATTGGTGAGTTTAAGAAAAGGGGAAAAATATTAAAATTTTTATATTTTACATCATCACACTATGAAATTTTACAGAGTTATCTTAATAAGAGGACATAAATCACATTCCATACAAATCATGTGGTAAAATACTGCTATCAAGAACACATACTCAGCAGACTAAAGCACTTGCTTAGGCAGGCACAAGGACCATGGTTCTGCCCTCAGGGTGCACTTAACATCTAAGACTGGGCGTGATGGCACACACCTGTAATCCCAGAGTTTGGAAGACTGAAAACAGGAAGGTTACTGTGAGTTCAATCTGTGTAGTGAGATCCCATAGACCATGTACTAATATGCAAGAAAAGGAATACATAATTTCTACACAACAACAACAAAAAATAATTCAAAAATGGGCAAAACATGTGAATAAACACTTTTTCAAAGAAGATATACAAATGGCTAAGAAACACATGGAAAGACACTCAACATCAGTAGTCACTAGAGAAATGCAAATCAAAATCACAATGACAAAGTGCCACAACTCACCAGGATGGCTATAATGGACAAAACAGAAAACAGCAAGTGTTCGCAATTAGTTGGAAATATTAGAACTTCTATTGGTAGGAACGTAAAAGGATTTGGCTACTGTGGAAAACAGTTTGCTAATTTCTCAAAAAATTAGAGGTAGAGTAACCATACGGCCCAGCAATTGCGCTCCTATATATAATCCCAAAGTCACTGAACACAAATACCAAATGTTCGTGGCAGCAGCATTTGCAACACCAGAAGATGAAAGCGACCTGAAAGTCCAGCAACAAATGAGTGGCTGAAAAACTGTGCTATCTATGTGCAATGGACCAGTATCCGGTCCCCAAAAGCAAAACATTTTGACACATGCTACAAAATAGATTAACTTGAAAACATAGCATTTAGGAAAATAAACCAGACACAAAAGGACAAACAATGTATCGTTCAATATATGTGCAATATCTACAAATTCAGAAAGACAGAAGAGGAAGAAGTTTCCAGGGGCTGGGGTGGGCTGGTACTTGGACATGTTATTTAATGGGTGCAAAGTGTCAGTTCAACAAAATAAAAAAGTTCTGAAAATGGAGTGAGTGAGGGCTGGGAGATAGCTAAGCAGAGTAAGCGCTTGCCTGGCAAGTGCAAGGTTGTGAGTTCAATCTCCGGTACTGAAAAAAAACAAATACATGAAAATGGACTAGGGTAGTGGTTGGACAACAACATGAATGTTCTTGATGCCACTGAGTTGGATACTTAAAATGGTTTAAATGGTAAATTTTATGGATATTTAATCATAGTGAAGAAAAATTCTACCCCAAATATTATAATGTGTTTCATTGCTCTTCAGGGACTCTTACAAATGAAATCTTCCTCTACAAAAAGTAGAGGTTTTCTGAAACTAAAACTCAACTTTCAGATGGAAAACAATGTGCCACTGGGGCCCTGAAATCAGCATCCCTGTAAAGAGAAATGGAGGGAAATCACCGTCCTTCCCCAGGCCCAGCCACATGGGCTGAGCACCCCCAGCAGCCCGCACTGTGAAAAGAGCCCCGGCTCGGCGCTCCCTGGCTGTCTGTCGGCCTGCCTTTCTGCCCCTTCTTCCACCAAGAGCCAATTTATGCACAAGCACCAATTTTCTCTGATGGTGGTGGTTTGAGGGAAGAGGGAAGCATTGTTTTAAAAATAACACTTACCTCAACACTGAGAAAAGGGAAAAGTACAGCACAATCCCCAGAGATGCTGTGTTTTTAGAAGGACATCTATTTTCCTTACCTCAAAACCAAGTAGCAGCAATCTTATATGCCATTAATCAATATTATTCAGCTTTCTTTTCTCAGAATCAGTCTTACAATGGACATCAGAAAACTTTGGTGGTCAAAGCAAATAATTAATTCAACAAGCATTTCTACATTCAACAACTATGAGCATTCTGAAAGAAAGCAGAAATACAGGTTTCTTTTTATATACCACTAAGGCATCTGATATTTAATTTTTTTTGCGGGACCAAGATTCGAACTCATGACCTTGCACTTGACCAGCAGGCACTTGTGCCACAGAGCTATCTCCCCAGCCCTGGCATCTGATATTTAAAGTTATGCTAAAACTTATGTCTTGGAATCTCACTGATTTGAAATCTATCAGAAAAAAATAAATCATTCAGAAGACCTTACACAATTTGAAATTCATTCTTTCACAAAGTGACTTTATGATCCCTCCTGAAGTAAGATAACAGTACCAAGCTGCTGCATGAAAATATTTGAAGACCACTTGAAGTTCACTTTTTAAATATATGGGCTGGCCAGATGGCTCAATGGTCTACAGCGCCTGCTTAGGCAAGCTTAGGCAACCGCAGAGGCCGCAGTTCAATCCCGGGCAGGCACCACATGCTGTGCCAGTCTGTGGTAGTTGATACATTGTGTCAGCTTAAAGAAGCTTGGCTGGATGGGCCCCCTGGTTGCCGGCTATGGGGGCTTCATACTGCAGGATGCCAGAGGGCCTGCCCTGGGGTGTGACTGGTTCCACCCCCAGGGCCAGAGGGGTCACCCCAGAGTGACTCAGCACAAAAAGTGTATAAAAAGAGTTGAGGAAGACTTTGTGCCATCAGCCCAAGCTGGCCCTGCCCTGCCTGCTTCCTGCCTGGCCCAGCCCTGCCCTGCTTCCCTGGAGGAGCTTGATCTTTGCTGCCACACCACTCTGGAGGAGCTCTGCACCAGCACAGAATTTGGAAGAGAGAGGCTTGATGGGTGCCGCAGCTGGTGCTCCTCCCCTGCTCTTCATTGTTTTCTGCTGCCTTGGAGCAGGCAGAGTATGAGCTGAAACCTCCACAAACTGTGAGCTAAATAAATAAACCTTTCCTTCCTTCATTTTGAGTGTCAGGTATTTGTCCCAGCAACAAGTAAAAAGTAAGACACAGCCTACCCCCAGGGCAGGCTGAACCGGGCCATTATATATATATATATATATATATATATATATATATATATATATATATATATATATATATATAAAATTAAATATACTTTTACCAGCACCCCTGGATTTGGGTACACAGTGGCCCAGATGAAGTAACATAGGACTGCTTAAGTCTCACTCAAAAAAAGCTTATAGAATAGGAATAATAAAAAGAAAATAAAAACAAATGAACATCATGAGAGGGCAATAAAGTATACTCAATTCTTACTTTAAAATTAAACGCCCTCCAACAATAGCTTCATTCTGCATTTCCTACACAAGTAAGACCCTGACTAACAGTGATTTATCACAGTCATACGAACACCCTTGGTTATACCATGCAGTCCTGTGCTTATGATATGAAATACCAAGGTCAGCGTGTCTTTGGGACTTACTAAGCCACTTGGGAAATCTTGATTAAGTTTCGCGTAACCCTGAGGGATACAGTTCTTCAACCACTCAGTTGGAGTTTTCAGTTAGAATATTAGTGACGATTAGATATCATTTTTTAAATTTCCACAGAAACATGAAATTATTTACTTACATACTTCTACATCTATCTCAGTGCTATTCATCAAATTCAGGTCTTGCTCATGTTAGGCTGTCACTGGGCTTCATTCTAACCCGAAAATTATTTTTTTAAAATAAAGACACTAGGTAAAGCTTTCATTGTTGCAAACATTTCTTTTGAAGACAAAATAACTCTTTCACTGCCTGCGTACTACTTTATTTATACCAAGGTAGAGTGAACGGGATGTAAAACAGGTATTAAGGCGACAAAGAGCAAATCAAAAGGACAGATCTAACAATATGGGTCAATTTAAAGTAGACTTAGAATGTCACATTTTTCCATGTGGTTATTGTAGATACTAAGAGCATAATTAAACATTCTTTTTTTTATGTATTAGGTACTGGGTCTCACTATGCAGCTTAGACTCATAGTGATCCTCCTGTTTTCAGCCTCCCCAGCGCTGGGATTACAGGCATGCACACAGACTCAGCCACCAGCTCAGCACTTCCTAGGGGTGGGGCCAGCATGGGAATTGAACCTTGGTCCCTGTGACTGCCAAAGCAGGTGCTTAGTCCACTGAGCTATCTATCTCATCAGCCCAAGTATGATGTTTTTAATCCAGATTTGGAAGGGCTCACAAATTAACTAGTACTGCAACACAATGTAATGGATAAAGTACAGCATTTGGAAAAGATTCAAGTCTACATGCTAATTCCACCATTACCTGTGACACTAAAGTAATCAGTTTGATGCAGTTTCCTCCTCTGTAAAATGGAAACAATAATTTCTACCTTTTGTTCAAAGGTACTGAGAGCAGGTTTCAGAAGGCACTTCAGTACCATGGATTGAACTCAGGACCTTGCACTTGCCAGGCAGGCACTTATGCCACTGAGCTCATAATCCCAGACCTAAAGGCACTCTTGAAATGTGAACTATTTTAACATTTTTCATTATTAATAAACAGTACTTGGCTAGGTGTAGTGGCACACGCCTGTAATCCCAGCACTTGGGAGGCTGAGGCAGGAGGATTGGTGTGAGTTTGAGATCAACCGGTGCTACAAAAGTGAGCTCAAGGCCAGCTTGAACTATATAGTGAGACTCTGTCTCAAAAAGACAAAAAAAAAAAAAAAAAAAAGTACATGTTTTTTCCTCATGTGCCTTACTGGAAGAATAAGAAGGTCCCAAAGAAAGAAAGAAAAACATCTCAGAAATAGAACAGAGATGAAAGAGAAAAGTTCACAGGCCTATTGTCAATTTTTTAGACTCAGTTTAAATGAATGCACTTGGGGGATTTCAAACACTACCGCAATTCTGAGTGTCCAATGGGATAGGCAGATGCTTCTGGCCAAGTGACTTCCAAGCCGTCAGCTTCTCTGTTCTCTAACCACTGCCCAGGCTAGAAGCTAGGAGCCGCCCTTGACTCAGGCCACTCGCATGCAACCTGCAGCACTTTCTCTTCCTCAACCCTACATCTAACAGGCCACCAGTGGACCTTGCCACGTGTGTCTTAAGCATGCCCCACACCTGGCACCTCCTGTAAGGCTGTTCAGATGCACCTTACTGCCTGCCACTTCACCAGCCAACCCTCAGAGAGCATCTTCCTATCCAGCCTCCCATAGGAGCTCATCCCAGGTCCAGACAGGATCCCAGCCACACTCCAAGAGGTCACCCAGCCAGGACCTACATCAGAGGGGACAGGCATTATTTTTGCGAGTTGGAATTAAAGACGCCATATTTATGCTTCAAATGCTTCTCCCAAACTTCTACTGTGGGTATTTGTATGTTTTATACTTTTTTAAAAAAATAGTACACACAGTGGGGTGGGAGCAGTATGTGCTGATGTTTGCAGAATCAACTTCAACCGAGTCTCTTCACAGTCCAGCTTCCCTCACCTACATAAGCATTATTTACCCTTCCTGCTCCCTTCATCCATCCTACTTCCACTGTGCCCAGGGCTCTACGCAGTTATCTTCTGCTACACCTTCAGAAAAGAGTTGGAAGCCAACTTTCTGGAAACCTTCTCTGGTGGTCCCTAGACAGCAATGACAGTAGGTGTCCTGTGCCTCCTGGGCATTCAGGGCAGCAAGTACACAACTTCTTAATGCCACTGTCACACTGGACTCTGCATTTGTTAAGTTTTCCCCAGAGATGCCGAGCTTCTTCTAAAATAATGACCATAGGGTAAGGCACGGCATGGTCCACACCACCTGGGGCCTCAGATCTGGCCTGCAGAAGAAACTGTTGTATGTTGAGTGAATGAAAATGAAATCCAGCTTTATTAATGTCAGCCATTTTATTATTAAGCCCTTCACAATCAGTCTGTCTTCTGCCCTAAAACTCATTGAGTTCACATGATACAATAAATTTCTTTGAAAGACAAAATTATACAATGTTTTCCCTACATCCTGAACATTTAATAGTCTATCTGCTTAAAGTGATGATTTGTTGCGTTCTGTTTGCCAGGATCTGATGAGGATTTTTGTGTTTCTGTTGACCGAGAAGACTGGCCTGTACTTGTGTTGTTTTGTTTTTTAATCTGTTCTTGGAATCAGAGTAACATGTGCTTCCAGAATGACTTTGGAATATTTCTTCTCTTTCAATTTCATTACAGGGGGTTTGAGGTCCTGGCATCAGATTTAATAGAAAAAATGAAAAAAAATTCAACATCTCTGGCCATTAGAGCAATGAAAATTAAAACAACACTGAAAGTCCATCTTACTCCAGAAAGAATGGCTATCACCAAGAAGTCAAACAATAACAAATGTTGGAGAGGTTGCAGGGGAAAAGGAACCCTTCTAACATTATGTAAGCTAGTATAACCACAATGAAAATCAGCATGGAGATTAAGAAAAACAGAAATTCCTCCTGACCCAAGTAATTCCTCTTCCAGGCATTCCAGGCTTTTTTTTTTTTCTTTTTGCAGGACCAGGGTTCAAACTCACGACCTTGCACTTGCCAGGCAGGCACTTGTGCCACAAAGCTATCTCCCCAGCATCTTGTTAAATGAGATGAAACTTATATTATAGTGATACTTGCATTCCCATGCTTATTATAGCCAATTTCTAATGGTTAAATCGTGGAAGCAGTCCACAAGTCCATCAACAGATGAATGGATGAAGAAAGTGTGGTCTTTACATGCACGAAGAGCTACTCTACCATAAAGAAATATTAACTGGAGTTCTCCGTAGGAAAATGGATACACCTTGAGACCGTAATATTAAGTGAAATAAATCAGAAGGACAAGCGTTTGTGTTTTTATATTTACATCACATTGTTTCTCTTACATGAGAAATCCAGAGTAAAAATAAAGAGCAAAATAAAAGACAGCTAACAAGAACTAGGGAGCTAGATCATTCTCAGGAATGAAGGGGATCAAGAGCGGGGAAGGAGGAGGGAGAAGGGGAGAGGGGATGGACGCAAGGAGCTGGACTATGCTGTGAGAGGTCCCAGCCTGGGGATATATTGCTGAATTGTTACGGTGACCATCTACCGTGGCCGAAGCCCCAAACAGCAGCTTATTTTCGCACAGACCACCTCCTCCTTCACCCCCACCACCAGTCCTAGACACAATTTCCTTTCACTTTTCCAGCGCCACAATGGAAACCTGAATCAGCTCAAGTGTCACTAAACCCGCCCCTCAAGCTCCACCCCTAGCAAAAATCTATATAACCTCAGCAATCCTTTGTCTTAGGTCAGAGGATCCCCCCATTGCCCTGCCACTGATCCTCTCCACATCTTCAGCGTTTATAAAGCCCCCACCGCTGCCTTCTTTTACTTTTGCTTCTCTGCTACAATGCTGAAAAACCTAACATTATGTACATGTGTCAAGGAATGCACCCTTCGTGTGCTGCAAACACAATAAAATAAAAATTAAAAAGAAGTGATGTTACATAGAACAGCAATTTGAATGCAAATACCTAGATAGTGTTAAATGGCTATAAATAATACTTTAAGCGTTCTTTTAATGTTGAGTGGGCCATGTAAAAAGTTTTATAGAGGGGCCGGGGAGATAGCTCAGGGGCACAAGTGCCTGCCTAGCAAGTGTAAGGTCCTGAGTTCGGTCCCCAGTTCTGCAATCAATCCATCAATAAATAAATTTTATGGAAATGTGTGAGGGCCTGGAGTGTTCTGGCCAAGGCCACCTGAGGGGTAGAGTTTACAAGCTGATAAAGAAGAGTCACGACTAAGCTGTGTTATGGACTGCTGTTTGGGAACACACAGACTTTTGATTGCTGAAGACAGCCACAATGCTGTGGAGATGAAACTTCAACTACCATGGCATCTGCTTTGCTATGCGCTAGTGTGACCATGAGGAGGAATCACATCACGATCTCTTCCACCTCCTCCGGACAGTACGATGCTCCTCTTCAAGCCCTTATGTTTTGTTTGTTGGTCACTGGCTAAAACTGATTAATTCTTTGTCTACAAAGTCTGCTCCAGGAGGTATGAGAGCCACCTAATACCCAGGTCACTGAAAGGTAGGGAGCAGTTTTAGGGCTTGAGCTCACTCTTGAGCCAGTAGAGGGTCCCTGGGAAAAACAGGACGAGGAAGCTGAGAATTCCTGCAGCTGAGGGGTAGCCTCAGCACCCCCACGTTCTCAGTGTCCACTGCAACTGTGTCTTCTAGTTTGTCTTTATTTATATTCCTGGACCTCAAAGGGGATCATCCTCATTATCCTTGTCAAGAGTGCCTCAAAATTTACACACACAAAAACTGGAATTCGGATCAGGAAAAATAGAAAAATAAATCCACGAGGTTATAATGGGGGAGATTGCTAAAAAATTTTACTACTGGGAAACCCTGTGATACCTGCTTCCTTAGCTTTCTCACTCTAAGGAGTTTGAAAGTCCTACAAGGGTTTCACTTTTGTTTTGTTAATTTTATTTCATTATGTGGTCCCCAGGGCCTGATTTGGGGCCTCAGAGCAATTTAGATACAGCAGACACAGAGTAAATAAAAGTTGAATCAATAACCTATAAAGTCTCATAAACTTAGAAGTCTCATGTTCTAAGGCAATTGCTACATCCAGCTATAAAAACATTTTAAACCCCCCAAATAAAATCAAAACACTTCTTTAAAAAGTATGTTTAGAAGGTCTTGAAAATAACTTATAGACCATGACAATAGGAGACAAAGATGGTGCCACTCCTTTGAAATAATATCTAGGTACTAACTTGTTAGCGTTTGCAAACACAGCCGACACCCAAAGGCGGCTCTGTGGAAACGTATAATTAATCAGCAAGCGTGAGGGAAGTGCAGATGTACACAAAAGTTTGCGGTTGGCAGACATCTAATCCAGCTTCTGCTCCTGAAAATGACATTCTGCTGCCACTAAAAAAACAAAAAAAGCACAATAAAAATGCTTCAAGAAAAAGAAAACTACTCCGGGAGACCTAAAATCTTTTAGCTTAGAGCATTTGACCACTCTCCACACTCCTTACCACTATTTTTGGCTCTAACAATTACTCATTAACATTAATCAGTCCTGTCATGAATCACTAATGGTTTCACTTTATGAACAAGTTGTTTCCCTGTAACATTCAGAAATCAGAATTTGTTTTCCCATAGAACAGGTGGCACTCACCTGACTCCCTGGTCAGCCCACAACTAGTGTAGGTGGCCTTTACGACTGGTAACCCTGGGCCAAACGTGTCACACTCGCAGTGGTCTCTGCCAACCCGTTTTCAGCAGCACTTTCCTCTTCATGCTTTGGTGCCTTCAACCCTCACAGCTGGGTTATTGACCAGGCTTCAAAATCACATGTCCACACAACTCCTCCCCTCCAACCAACTCTCCTTGCTGTGATTTTCAG
>PVKN010039278.1:0-10910 GCA_004027915.1 Capromys pilorides | reverse complement strand
AGGAAAGTAGTGGACAAGGTGCTGACTGGGAAGCCAACTCACTTAGGTTCCTTTTTGTGTTGTTACATCCCAGCTATTTGCCTCAGTGTAACTGCTTTACGTCTTTGAGCCTTCCTCCTCTCATCTGTGAGCAAGGGATGATGGTATCTGTCATGTAGAGTTGTGGGGAGTCATGAAAGGTAAGTATGTAAATGAGAATCACAGTTGCTAACTAGGGAATATAGTCAGAACATCTGAAGTGTTGTTTTTGTTGATAAACTACTTAACAAAAGACTCGTCCATTCATGTTTGTTTGTTTGTTTGTGCTAAGCATAGAACAGGAGGCCTTGTGTATGCTAGCCAAATGCCCTAGCATTTGGTTTAGTGAGCTACACACCCTAGCCCCAAAGCCCATCAGTATTAAGACACCAATCACATATCTCAGGGAATAAATCTATAGTGTAAAATGATGTTGGCTCTTTCCTATGTGTGACATAACTATTACTGTTCCTATCGAAGTAGGAGACAGTCGCTCTCACACACCTCATGTGGGAGAGCCAAGGAAAAGAACCAATGGTATGCCTTCTACTTCCTCTTAAGGAAACAAAATTAGAGTTTAAATCTCCACTAACCTTAGAGCCACTGCTTATTCTAGCATTATTTTAAAGTTTGGATGCCTTAATTGTTCCACTTTATGACAACTCAGTGGCAGAAGTAGGATAATTACCTAAAACATGAAGAACAAATAGTCATTTTTCTTGAGTTTAAAATTCACCAGGGGCCGGCGAGATGGTTCAGTGGTCTAAAGCGCCTGCTTAGGAAAACTCAGGCAACTGCAGGGACTGCGGTTCGATCCCCGGCACCACATGCTGCACCAGCCCCACCATCACGGCAGGCTGAGCCAGCCACAAAATAAATAAAGAAAGAAACAAACAAACACAACAAGCAAACAAATAAATAAATAAAAATAAAAAATTAAAAAAAAAAAAATTTCACCAGATTCACCTTTTAACCACTTTGTTCTGACTTGTTGATATTCTGGCTTTCACTGAAATGTTTAGGGCCTGAAAGTCTTAGAAATTGACAGGCAGATTTCAAGAAGGAAGGCCAAAGAGTTTCCTGGGTTCACGGCAGGTCACTCTGCCTTCCTGGTGTTTATGGATGCTTGGTAAGCTTTAATTGATAGTGTTTGATCTGTAGTCATTTTAACACTATTCACGTAAAATACATACTGAAGAATGATGGGCAGAACAGTGGCCTGTCTGGCCTGGGGATGCAGTATTCTGTGACTGGGGAACAAACCCATCGATTGTATTTCAAACCTGTGCACCCCTTGGCCAGAATCCTTGTGTTCTTACATCGAATGAATGGCAAGGATCAATTATGGCCAGAACCAACTTACAAATGATTCATGATCCAAAGGGAATTATGTCTTAAAACCATGTGCAGTTGCGTGCTACTCATGTATTAATAAGAACTACACCTTAGGGGTTATGATTGGCTTGGAGAGAGGGGTTATTGCACATTTGCCTACTTTCCCATGCCTTTGGTCATCCTTGCAGTGCTTGTGTATGGCTGGAGGAGTTCAGGGGCAGCAGAAGTCTGCATTTGGAGACAGCAGCATGACGCCTTCCCTAGCTCTCTGCGCGAGCTCTAGCAGCTCCTCAGTCAGATCAAGGCACCAAGAAGATTGAATTGTCCTCTTCATTTGTATTTACCTTTTAGGCATCAATGTTTTCTTTATCTATTCATTTGTTGATGGATACATAGAATGCTTCCAAGATTTAGCTATCATAAATTATGCCGAATGTTGCTAATGTGGTGAATTATATGAGCAACTGTTGTAGTATTGAGACCCGCTTGCATCCGAGCTGTACTCGATTGGGATATATTTAGTGTGTCACAGAATTCTGCTTATTTATTCATATTGTGTTTTTCCACTTTATTCATAAAAGTACTTTTTGGTTCTTTCTTGGGTTTGGGTCTGACTGTTACATTACCTGGAACATTAACTTTTTTTCAAATTTAACAATGGCTATTTTGCATATGTAAATTAACTTTTTATAGGCTGGGCAGAAGGATGGTAAGACCTTTTTGCTTCTCTACCACAGTCTTTGATACTTCTTGATATTTTGTCTCATCAGATTTTTCCTTCTCTCTTGACCGTTTTAATAATTAATGCTTTTCTGGAACGTTGTCCATTTTAATTGAGGTTTTCAGATTTGAGCAAAAGCTTTCAATATCTGCTATAGTAGTCATTATCTTTCCATTTTCTTGTCTAACTTTGGGAGTTTTTGCTTTTTCTGTCTCACTTCTTAGGAGATTATTATTTTGTTTTTCAAAGACTAAACTTCTGATCTATCTAACATTTTTTTTTTTAATTCCTAAATATCTATTTTTACATTTATAAATGAAAGTTAGTGTTTTTCTTTGCTTCCCATCAGTCTCTATTAGAGTTGCTCACACTTCCTGGGAGTTTTTCACCCATTGTTGTGCAAGTGTCATCACATCCACTTGAGACCTGCTCTGACCATCACTTGAGCCATGATGGGGGGGTGGGGGGTTCTGATAGATGCACCGTGTTTCCATCAACCTTATTTCTCACTATTTGTTAATTATGGTTTTTACATCTTTGTTCTAGGCGTTATTTGATAGTTTAAAAATTTTCAAGACATAGTGTTTTTAAAGGTTTTGCTGCATTTTTACTTAGTAGGGTTCTGAACAGAGAATATTGTCTATTCTACCTCCACTTGGTAGTTATTAAGGCTATCATTGCACGCTTTACAGCTAATTTATAGGACTTTTATGACTTTCTTAGGAACACTTCAAAAGTGCTAATCCTGTAGGCCAGGCATAGTGGTGCAGCTCGTGGGAGGCTGAGGCAGGAGGGTTGCTACAAGTTGGAGCAAAGGGAAAGGAACAGAAGGGAAGGGAAGGGAAGGGAAGGGAAGGGAAGGAAGGGAAGGGAAGGGAAGGGAAGGGAAGGGAAGGGAAGGGGAGGGAAGGGAAGGGAAGCAAGGAAACAAGAAAGAGGACTGATCCTATATTTTCAGTATAGTCGTCTTAATTTTTTCTAACTTTTATTTAGAGGATGTAAGTTTTATTGTTTTATCGGCCAATAAACCTAATATGAGCAGAGAAAAGTGAGTGGAAGCCCTGTTCTGAATATAACTTTGTCCTTTGTCCTTGAAGATCCTCTGCTTTTGCCTTATTGATTTTGTTACTATTCAGCACATAGGCATTTGTGGCTGCTGTGCTCAGTGTGTTTTTAATGGCACCTGTTCTCTTTAGGCTTTTAGCTTGGTTTTCCTTTTCATTTTTGCTTCTGCTGCTTTAATTTCTTAATGCTTTATCTTCTCTTATCTTGCTTTATCTTCCCAGAATCCTTATCTCTGTACTTTGAGTTCTTATCTTAAAGGGTTAATCTTTATTAGATTCTTTGAGTTAATAATTATATTTGTATCCCAACTTTTCTCTGCTTTGCAGAAGAATCTTTTCTGTTAAGTGTTCCTACCTGCTTTCTTTTCCCTGCTTTTTTCCCCATCTTTCCCTGGTCTTATGCTTGTTCCCTTCCACTTTTGTTCCTCATGGCATGAACTGAATTCTCCTGAAAGCAGATGTTTGCAGCTTTTATTGAGGAGAAGAACAGAGCAGATTCTAGGCCAGAAGGAACTCTTCTTGGCTCTGAAAGAAGATCCTTATGGGAGAGAGGAAAGAGAGATAAGAGAGACGGAGAAGAGAGAGGGGAGTGATGCTGTTAGGAGGCCCTTAGTGGCGCGCGCATTTGCATGGGTGTGTCCAGGTCAGTGCAGGCCCTCTGTCCCAGCCAACAGACAAACGCAGGTCATTTTGAAGCTGCTCATGACCCAGGCTTTTCCTTGCTGAAATGCTTTGCCTCTGCCACCTTTGCTGCTCCCCGGTGGGTGTCAGGGACCAGACTCATCCCACTGCCATCCAAATGCGGTTCCTTCTGCTTCGGACAGCAGAGCTGCGCAGGCTGTGTGTGCGTGAGGCTTGGAGCCACCACAAGTGGAACCTCTGCACCTTCTCCAGCCTCTGTGTTTGATCGTCCTGACCCAGGGCAGTCCTAGCTCATTTATTAAAATTCAAGTTTACAGAAATCTAACTTTCCAAAGAAAATGAGTTTATTTTATGTATGCATGTATGTATGTATTTGGTACAAAGTCTCACTATGCAGCTGGGACTCATAGTGATCCTCCTGTTTCAGCTTCCCCAGTGCTGGGATTATAGATGTTGTACCACCATGCCTGGTTTTGGTGGCTGGCTTGGCAGACCCAGGGCCAGGTCCACACAGACATGCAGTACCAAGGATCGAACCTGGATCCTTGAGCTTGCTAGGCAGGCACTTATGCCACAGAGCTATCTCCCCAGCCTGAAAATGAATTTATATTTCAGACTTTTCTTTCCATTTTATCAACAAGGGACACATATGTCTGTTCAAGTTCCATTTTAGGATATCTAAGATGGTGCAAACTCTGTCTCATGTGGTCAGACATTGTGTCTTCTATGGAAAAGACTCACTTTTGTGTCTTTTATATTACTTATACTGTAGTGGTGCTTGGCATTTTGGCAATACCTTTGGCATTACCTTTGGTCCTGGAAATACCAAGATATCTAAGTCATAATTCCCATCTTTGAGCCTTTAAGGAGTCCATGATCCAGTGAAAAAAAGACACATAATATATAGACCTATGAGAAGAAAACTTTCAGAATACCTTGCACCATAATAAAAATGTAACCAAAGCATTCCGTAAGTTCACAAAAGCCTGTCACAAAGAGAAGAAAATTTATGCAGAAAAGCTGAGTGCAAGAGTGGTGTTTTCAAGCATTAGTAGACATTTTCTAGGTAGTGAAGGCCATGGCATACAGACTAAACAGCATGGACAAATACATAGAGATACAAAGAAAAAATATATGTCTCAGTCTGTTTTCTGTTCTTCAACAAAGTAGCCAAGATGAGGGAGGTTAAAAAGAAAAGAGCTTAAGCGCTGGCCTGATAGATCAGCAGACTAAAGCACCGGCTCAAGCAGAGTGCAGTGGCCGGGGTTTGATCAACCGCACCCCTTGCTGGGCCCACCTGGGGCAGGGTGAGATGGTGATTGAGATTGCGTGTGATGGCACACACCTATAATCCCAGCACTTGGGAGGCTGACAACAGGAGAATCACTATGAGTCCAATCCATGCAGTGAGACCCTATAGACCCTATAGACTCTGTCCTAAATACAGAAAAAAAAGAAGAGGTTCATAGTTCTGAAGGCACAGAAGCTGAATATCTGACAAGAGCCATGTGATATCATGACATCACATGCAGAGTCAGTTGTCAAAGGCAGCTGATCCACTTTCTATACCTACATTACAATGGCTGCTCCAGTTCTGCTGCCCCTGAAAAGTGGACATTAGTCTCCTGAAGGTCAATGTTCCCATGACTCAATCACCTCCCACTGGGCCCTAACCCCAGAGGGGTCCCTCCACCTCTCAATGCCATTATATTGGAGAGCAGGCTTTAAGGACATGGACCCTCTGGGGGCACAAACCACATTTATAACACAGCAGTATGTAAGAAAATGTCAACAGCGTGGTATGGGTTATAGGAGGGACTCACAGAAAGCCTGGAGGGGGTCCATGTTACTTCTGAGAGTGACGTCATGGTGTCAGAAAGGTGATGGCTGTGTTCAGGGCATCAGACCTGGCTGTGAGGGCACCATGCCATGGGAAGGAATCTGCCTAGCAACTGAGGGGAGGGTGGCTCTTTGCAGCAGACTGTCTGAGGTGCTAATGTGACCTCAAGCCAGACAAGGGATCCAGGGTGCTGGGCTCTCATTGTTCCTACTACTGTGGCCCAAAGTAGCAGCAGCAGTAATAATGAGAAGGAACTTGAGCAAGTCTAAAGTGTTGCAGGTAAGAACTGGGAAAAAAGGCTCTGACAGGGCCGCTGCCCGGCAGCCACCTTCAGGCTCCACACTGTTTCTTCAATATTTTTCAGGCTAGCACTTCACGAGTGCTCAATCCTCAAGGAGCTGGTACTGTCTCACCTTAAGAAAGAAAGGAAAAAAACACCTTCTGGTAAACTCTAGCATCATAAAATATTAAGGAGGTGTACATTCTTTTTGTAGAGCAGCTCATTGTTTTATAGTATTGATTGCAGGTTTTCAGTGAATAACCTTGGTTCGGCCCAACACATGCTTCTATTTTCTGAAACCAGAGATGCCATTTTTCAAAACCGTAACTGTTATATAAAATGAAGTTTACTTATAAATATGAGATCAATATGGAACATTTTTAATGGGCTTAATTATTCTTTTAGTTAGTTCAAGAGTGGGGCAAAAAAGGTTGGAAGCCAATATTTCCTCATTTTACCATTGGGAACCACAGATAGAGTAGTCTTTAGGGTTCTGAGTCTTAATTTAAAATACTTGAGTCAGTGATAAATATTATCAATATCTCCATCTTTCCTTTCTGCAAATGCTGTTCAAATGTTATAATGAATGCAATGAATGAGCTGGGAACAAATTTGCATTTCAATAAAAGTCTTTTAAAAGGAAACCAATTTATGAGCTCCTGTGGGTGTGACATAGTGGGTTTCGTATTAGACTGTGGTTAAGGTGTGTCTTCAGTTTAGAAATTACAAGACTACAGACAAGGCCATGTGAATCCCTCTGTGCTCTTCAGCTGATAACTAAATGTAATTCCAGGAAGGGCTGAGCCATCTCGGGAGCTTGTCAGGGGTCAGAAGTCCTGCCTGTCATCTTCATGAGAGGGCCATGGGCCTCAGCTCGGTTTCCCTTTCATCAATAAGTATGGACCCAGCCTGCTCAAAGTTAAGTGAAAGTACACAAAAAGCGAGTCTTTTCCATAGAAGTGTAACAACTATTTAGGTGGCATTTACATTATACTAGTTACTATAAGTAATCTAGAGCTGACTTAGAGTGGCAGTGGTAAACCTACCAGTGGGCCATTTGTGTCATTGAAAGCTTTAAGGTTTGCCATCACTGGCTTGGCATATAAGGGAGACTGTGTACAGGTTATTTGCCAAAAACTATGCCATTTTATAGAAGAGAGTCAGCATGTGAAGATTTTGGTATTTGAAGGTGTCCTCCCCCATGAATACCAAAGGACAACTATGCTTACCCTTATTTTTATTAAAATTATATCTTACAAAATGGTCAGGCTATGGGGCTTCGCTGAGGTGGGAAGGTTCTGGCCAGTTCTGGGTTTACATTCCCGTGAAATGTCAGGCCACCAGAGCTGAGGAGCGACCTCTGCTCCAGATACAGCCCTCTTCTCTTAGGCCTGTCACTTCATCTGTGATCTACCCCATCTGAGTTAAGGGTTATAGCCTGCTCCCTGCATCTCTTCAGGAAAAAGAGTTCCCAGCCTCTGGCTGGCCCCTAATGTAAGCAAGTCAAGGACTGGTAAAGTGTCTAAGAGATGGTGGTGAGACCAGCGTCTAGCCCTACCCAAGGAGATTCTTCCAGAACAATTGAGTGCCATGTAAATCTGAGTGTTCCCAGCCTTCTCCTCTTTCTTCCCACATGTGTAGAGCCCCATGGGCAGCATTCCTTCTCCCATCTTTGTCTCTATATTATTCCACTCCTGATGACTAGAACCAAGCCTAGAGCCACCTGTTTGCCCACTACAAATGCAGTAGCTCTACCAAGAGTTGACTTGTACCTTTCCCTCGAGTTTCCCTCAGTCCCCGCCTTTCTTGAAGTATTTATCCTACTGCTCTTTTTGTCACTGTTATTGGTGATGATGATAAAAGAGTTTCCAGTAAGTCTCTACTGCATGTCAGTACTGTGATCTTTATCGAAGTCTAACAGCAAACTAAGGATTAAGCATTCTAACTCCTGTTTTACAAATAAAGAAAATGAGACTCACCAAGGTTAAGTGTGTTGACCAAAGTAATACATCAGGATAGAAGGCAGAAAGTTCCCCCAGTTCCATTTGACTCTAAGAGCAGCACTGGCTTTGTGTTGGGTGGCTCACGTGGATGCACCCCTGTGGTTCTCTTTCCCATATCCCTTTATCCAATGGTGTTTGAATCCCTAATGTGCATTTCAAAGCGGTTTTCAACTCTTTCATAAGTCAGGAGACAGTATAAAAGCTTTTGAGAGTCTGGCTTTTTTTAAAAAAATCTTAAATATATTTCAGAACTAAATAGCATTTTTAAATGGGTCGAGAAAGAACACAAAGCATCAAAGAGCTCATGGTACAGTGTGTGACTTCCTGGAGCTCCATATTCTTAACTGTCAGATTTTAACAAATACTTCTCTAGATAATTGCTTAATTATTATATCTGTCAAGAAAATGCCTTTACAGCCATCAAGTTCCACATATAAAAATATCCTTTAATCCAACACTTAAAAAAATCACTCCTGGTGATTGCAATGAGGCAGGTCCCCTGGCACATAATCATTCTCAGGCTCCTAAGGGATGAAACTAGAGGGAGGATGAGAGCGCGCTGGAGATGAGAGTAGAAGGACCACTCCCCTCTTTGTGGAGGCCCTTTCACCCTTGGCTTCAAACAGACTTTTAAATCTTTGCAAAATGGCAGCAGAGAAGTAATGCCGCCTGAATCATACCCATTTCATAAAGTAAGGAAGAGCCAGGGGAATTAGGGTTCAGTCAGAAAGGCCAGGGCTTGCAACTCAGCTTTGATGCTGTCTCTGCAAGTTTGAAATTGCTTAACCTGAAACAAAATTTAGTTGTGCACTGCATGAATATATCAGCATCCATCCATAAGACCAATGAGAGGATTACATAAATAGTAAACTGAAAGTCCCTCATGCTGTGCTGAGCATTATCTGGCCCTCCAAAAGGTTGCATAGATGATACTCATTGCATGAAGACTCTAGACTTGCAAATTCACCTATTTGCTAAAGTTTACATGTAACTCCAGATCAGTGTTCATGGTGGCACTGTGGTCATTAACAGTGATGAAGTGGTAAAAAATAAAATCGTCAGCTGCCATGAGCATTCCCAACCGAGGTGGAGTTAGCACACAGAGAACTGTCTGCTTTTGAAAGCTCACATACCACAAACAGGAGCCCCTCCTCAGAGTCTATTTAGTAGCTCATGTTTTGAATATTTGTGCTTTTGCTGCTCAAGGGGTCCCCAGGCCTGGTACTTCTGTGTTGCTTATATTTCTCAACCCAAGAAAGCTATATGTGTGCTCAGTAGAAACTGTGTGTATTAGAAAAGCTTCGATCATACATGAATCACAGTACTATTGGCCAGGAAATCAGTTATTGTGTTCATGCCCACCACAAATGAAGCAATGCCCACCCATACTACTGAGGAAGATCTATTGTCAGTCTTCAGATTCAAATACTCAGGGAGATAGCTCAGTGTAATGAGCGCTTACCTGGCAAGTGCAAGGTCCTGAGTTTGATCCCTGGTACCCCCCCAAAAAAAAAAATGTTTATTCAGATTCAAATGCTAACTCCCTTCATAAACAACTTCACAGATACAGTGACAACTAATGTTCTACCAGCTATACAGAATCCCTCAGAAGAGGGTACTCTCAAATCTCCTTTGCTTAGTACAACAGAAGCTTATTATTTCATGCATATAAAGCCTCATGTTTGGCAAGTGATATTATCAAAGGTGTGTCAGAAACCCATATTCCTTCCTTCATATGGTTTTGACAGAACATAAGGACTGTTGCTTTCCAACCAACGGATAGAGAAATAGAGGACTTATGGGTAGAAGTTCTCTAGGAGCCAGCCCAGAAATACAACACATTTCTGCCTTCATTCTATTGGCCAGATCTCAGTCACAGGTTTTTACCTACTTGCAAGGGATGCTGGAAAGTAAAATCAAACTGTGTACTGAGGATTTCATGGACAACCCTGCTATAGTTTTCTTAAAGGTATTTTCTGACAACCACTTTTCCTTAGGTAATAAATGGTAAAATTCTGAGGAAAGTAGCAGTTGAGTTTAAGTTACTCTTCCAAATTCATTTCAGCTTTTCTCTGGGAAAAGTGAGTCTATCTCCTCTTATGTCTCATAGTTAAAAGATAAGGTCTTTACATAATGGCAGCACTCTATATTCTCTTGTTCTATTAATACTTCACCCAGCCCTACTGTAAATTTTTGCCACCTCATACAAGATTATATAAATATACCCACATACCTTCTATGAAAGTGTAAAAATACAAATAGCTGGTAATTTATGCCTGTTCCAATTAAACTGGGGACTCACTTTCAAGCTTGTTTTAGCACTCAGCCTATACAATGCTAGCTGTGTCTGACTTCATGTTATTATATATATTAGACTGTGAATAAAATAACATTGATGCTATTTGGCACAAGCATCTGCAAAACTCTGAAAGAACTGCTCGATTTTACTATAGTTTTATGCTGAGAGCACTAAAGAGTATTTTTCTCAATCTTTTTGTTTTTATCCTAATGTCAAAGAAAGAAGCAGCAACAGTGATTATAAGATCCTTTCTTTCGAGGGAATACTTTATAAGTAAAGTGACCTTTATTTATTGTTCAATGAACAGCTCACATATATCCTTGGAATTCTTAAAAAAAACTATCATGGAATCTTTCCCCAAAATTCTACTCTGACCTGTATATTTTATATCACTGCCAATTTTAGAATATTTTTAATGCCACTGAAAAGAAGTTGATACCATAGTATGCAGCTGTGCCATACATAGACTTAAAAAAATATTCAAAGTGGGCATGGTGGCACATGCCTGTAATTCTAGCATCCAGAGAGGCTGAAGCAGAAGGATCAGCAGTTCAAGCCCAGCCTGGGCAATTCAGCAACCTAGCAAGATCCTCTCTCAAAAATTAAAACAAGGCTGGGAATGTAGTTCAGTTTGAAGACCCTGAGTTCAATCCCCATTGAGAGGGAGAGGGAGAGGGAGAGGGAGAGGGAGAGGGAGAGGGAGAGGGG
>PVKN010039277.1:0-10899 GCA_004027915.1 Capromys pilorides | reverse complement strand
GAACACCGTGCATCCTTCCACGTGCCTGACGCTGTTCAGAAACCCCAGGCCATGTGCTTATTTCTCTCTCTCCCTTTGGTGTCCTCTCAAGATTTTGTTCTTCCTGGGGCTTTGGGAACACCCAGGTGTGTCAACGGGGTGTGTGGCCCCATTGACATACATTACATACCTGGGAGTACAGACACATTCCTATAGGAAACTGGCATTTTACCAGAGGACCTTCAGGTGTAAGTCTGTGTCCATTGCTGTCTGGGGTCTAAGGTCAGGCGGAGAAGAGACCCGCAGCTCATATCTACCAGGACTCCCCTGTGTCCTTCCAAGTGACACATTATTCTTCAGAAGTTGTATGACCATAAAGATAATAAGCCAGCTCACTAGTTAACTGATATTCCTACCAGGTGACACTGGCACCACGTCATCAGGGTCAGTGGGCAGTAGTGCTGCCTCCACATTTGTCTTCTCTTGTGTCTCTGTGATGTAGATAAGGTTCAAGGGACACCAAGTGGATCCATAGACCCCTGTGAGTATCTTCAGCTACAGTTCAAGACCCACATTTCTGGTGACATCTGCAGGACAGGACCATGATTATGAAAGTAGGATATGGATGGAAACACAGGGACCCAGAGGAGAGTGCGAGGCTCATGGTCCCAGTGGTGCTGGGAGCTGTATTGCAAAGGGTCCAACTCTGAAGCACAGGAATCAGGACCAATTTGGGCTACTCCGCATCCTCCTCAGTTCACATACAACCTGCGCTGGCCTGGGGAGCCCTGTGGATCCCTCCCACATCACCGAGAACACAAGACCTATGCTGACCCAGGTAGAAAGTTCCTTTGCACTGGACCTCAGGAGTGCACATGGGGAGCAAGTCTGCATGGAGCACCCCTATCCAAGTGAGCAGGGACACACAGGTCTAGTGGCCAGGATTGAATATATTGCCCATAGGAGACTAAATTAAAAGGGTTTACAGAACTTTTCATTGATTAGTCAGTGACCTATGTGCTCTCCACCCCATCTGGGAAGACACAAAGGCCCAGTTCTTTGTTCCCAACATGCTTTTATAGTTTCTTTGTTGCTATGGCAACTGGGCAGGAATGTAGTGCCCCCTATAGCCTATAGGTACGGGTCAGAGCAGGAATGTGATGCCCCTTTATTCTATAGATTCAGGGTCTTGAGCAGAGGAATTTATGAGTAAGCATGGGGAAATAGTCTGTATCTTTACTACCCTAAATTCATTTTATTTCCTCGTTATCTTGTATATGTCTGTGAAGTTTCTGACAGGGCAGGGGAAGCAGTGAGGAAGAGAGCAATTTAGGTAAGGTTGCTTCTGTGTAAATACTTCAGGAAGGGGTTAAACTAAGTTGAATTCTGCCTCAGTATCTTCTGCTTCTAAAAATGAATAGCTAGTAAGTTAGATGCCATCCCTTACACAGGTGCAGTACAGACTCTGCCTGTGCCCTCACATTCAGCCTGCTTTGTGCACAGAACCAAGTGAGTCCTATATCAGGGAGTCAGGCAGGCTCTTGAGTGCAGGTGCAGGCTGGGGAGGAAAGGGGCGTCCTCCAGCTCAAGCCTCCCTTGGTGCTGCAGCAGCCTCACCAGTGTGGTGATGGGGAGATGACTGGAGTCAACTCAGATCACTGCAGCTCTCTCCTGGCCTGGATTCACAAAAGGGACCTACAGGACTGGGGTCCCCTCACCCAGAGAGTATGTTCTCTTGTGCAGGTTGCTGTCCAGCCCCTATTGTACCTTGCAAAGCCCCGCTGTGTTGCTCTCTCCTCACCCAGGTCATCCTAGAGAACAAAAGGATTGGTCAAAGTGTCTCCTGCTGCAGGACACTGGGCAGAAGCTCTGAGTCTTCCTGACAGAGATTCTCAAGCTGGTTTGCCCATTTCATGTGGGCTAGAGGTGCTTTTGGAAAGACCGGTGGGGGTGGGAGGGGACACCAAGACAGGGATCCTCCTCAGGATCACACTGAACAGCTGCAGCCAGGGAGCTGGTTCAGGGCCTGGGGCCACTTGCTCCAGAGCCTGAGTCCTTCCCATTCAAATGCTTATCTAAAGTTGCAAATCTGTCAGGACTGCACATGTATGCTCATCATCTGCTTTGATTGTGGGGGTCTATTCATACATGCAAGGAAAGCCACAGAAGAGGGGTCTCTAGTGCTTTGGATAGCTCAGCTGTAACAAGGTATGGGAGAGCAGCATGGATTTATTTTTAATTCCAATGTAGTATTTTCAGAGAAATATTAGTCTTGGGAATGTAGTGTTCATAGGACGTGTTTGTGTTAATACTAGGGCTGGACATGGAATTCAGTAATTTAGGATCAGAGGTGTTTATGTGACAAACCCTCATGAAAATCTCAGGCAGAAACCTGGCATGCCTACCACTATATTTTATTGCATACCTCTCCTGGGAGAGGAGATAATAGAAGAAAGTGGCCATGGCATGAGCCATGTGGATCAGAGCAGTGGGTAAAGACACAGAACATTAAGTATAAACTAATTGTGTGTAAAAACTTCCAAATTCTGCTTTCTGTAGTTGGGAATGAGACCCACACACAAGCATGCAAATTGCCAGGTAATCCCCTAAGAATTGACTTATGGTCCCCTTAAGCCCTAATTTTGATGAAATCAGACTCTTAACACTGGGCCATATAACACAGATCTGGTCTGAGAACCAAGAGCCTTCCTATGGAAGAACTTGGCACTCAGAGATCAACAAAAGTATTAGCAATGACACTCCGAGAGACCTGGCTGGTGTTGGAGGTGTCCATGGCTCCCGTGTTCTCATGAGGCATGAGCAGCATTCATCTCTCACATTCAACAATGAGCTCTACTGAGACCTCATCAAAG
Source organism: Capromys pilorides (assembly GCA_004027915.1). Classification (NCBI taxonomy): domain Eukaryota; kingdom Metazoa; phylum Chordata; class Mammalia; order Rodentia; family Capromyidae; genus Capromys; species Capromys pilorides. The sequence goes on along the minus strand of PVKN010039277.1, from coordinate 8,047 downwards.
AACGTTGGGGTGAGGGAACCTGCAGAGCATCAATGACCCTGATGATCCAGCCGAGGTTCTGGTATCTAGGGACCATTTACATGCAGGTTCACAGTGCCCAGCCTGTTCTCTATGGGCCTGATTCTCATTTTGAGGATCTCTGATTGCACAAGGTGTAGCAGGGTGGTACGGGGAACATTTCTTCAGGCAAGGTTGGGATATGGACCCCAGCAGCCCACCACTGAGTGGCCCATGCGTCATCCACCTCCTCCTTCTCCAGCTGGATCAGGTTTTGAACTAAGATGGCTACTGCCTCATGCATCTGCAAATAAGCTGGCTCCTTCACCGAGGACCATGCTCTCCTTCCGTGGCCTGCTTGCCACCCTTGCAGAGCAGCAGCAGCTGCCGTTATCACCTCTGAAGACTCTCAGCCTGACCAGCAAGGAGGACACAGCCTAGGCCTTCAGTGGAACTGCATTCCTAGCCAGCAAAGCTTATGGAATGCTTTGTCATCTTCTCCATCAAGTACCATGACATTTGGCAGCTGTGCAAGACAGCCAAGGAAGTTCAAATGATAGAATACTTCTGTTTCCATGGCTTCAAAATGGCCATGGAAACCTTATATTCTGAAATATATTCTCTGCATTGACATTTACAATAAAGAATGACATTACATTAAGGATTCCAGGGGCTTCAGAGATTGCTCAGTGGAATAAGTGCTTGCCTGGCAAGCGCAAGGTCCTGAGTTCAGTCTCTGGTATTCAAGATCATGCCTATTGTGATGGAGGCAGATAAGGCCTTGTGCTGAATTTGGGACAAAGAGGTCATCTATGAGGAACTTGTGGTGGCCTCATCCACAGATGAAGGAATCTTCTTTCTTGGCTCTTTGGAGTGGGAACAGGGAAATGGCCAAAGCTTTGCCCTCATCTTCTGGCTCAAGTCCCTGGCTCCCCTCACAGGAGCCTGCATCAGGACATGGACCTCCTGAGGCTGCTCCTCTGCCTGGTGTCAGCTCCCTGCTGGAAGTGCCTCAGGGTTTCAGGACAGGAACCTGGGCATGGGACTTCTGGTGTGTTTGACTGGTGGTGATGCCCCTTGTCCCCAGGTGTCCTGTCTCAGGCGCAGCTGCAGGAGCCAGGACCTGTCCTTGTGAAGCCCTTGCAGAGTCTGTTCTTCCTGTGCACCATCTCTGGATTCTCTTTATCCAACACTGGGCTCAGCTGCATCTCTCAGGCTACAGGAAATGGGCTGGAGTGGATCACTGTGAAGTTAAATCATGGAGATGCGGTGTGTGAGTGAGCTCTTGAACCCTGAGTGTGCTTCAGCAACACTCTTAAGAGCCTGGTTTCATTAATACTGAGCAGCATAATAACCAAGGATAGAGCCGTATACTGTTGTATAAGTCACACTGAAGGGACTCACACAGCCCTGGAGAGAGCTGGAGAGCAGCTAGGGCCAAGCAGAACTGAGATGAGCACAGCCTGAACTGCAGAAGCAGTTCCCCAGGGCTGAAGAACAATTAATTCTAGAATGTCTGGCTTCCCCTTCCTCGGGGAAATCCTCTGGAGGCTCTTTGTTCTGCTCTTTGTTCTGAGATTCTCTTCAGTAGGTTCTACTTTAGTTTTGGCACATAATGTTTCTTCTTCTCTCTTGCACATGTAGAAGAAGGAAGCACTTCTTCTTCTTTTTTTTTTTTTCTTTCTTTCTTTCTTTTTTTTTTTTTTTTTCTTTGTCTGCAAAGCTTTATTCCAGAGGGGCTCAGTCCTTCTTGGCAGCTGCCTTCCTCATGATGGCCAGCAGGTAGCTCAGTTCCCCATGCTTCCTCTTGTGTGTGTCCCTACCCTTTTCTTGATGAACTTGAGGGTGCATTTGTCCTTAGATACCTTGAGCAGCTCCATGGCATGCTGCTCCTAGAGAGCGAAGCCGCACACCTCCCAAATCATGTCCTGCATGAACTTAGTGTGTTTGATGAGGCATCCGAGGTGGCAGCTGTGCCTCAGGTTGTTCACATTCTTAGTCACCTTGTGGCCCTTGTTGAGGCCCATGGGATGACCAAAGGCCATGGCTACTGTTCTTCAATGGTTGCTGTGGCAGAATGAAGGAAGCACTTCTTAAGTGAGGGGGCTGTGAAACAAATTCTTTGAGGAGGATTTGAGTGCACATGAGCGCAACTTGTTTCACAAGGACGTTAAATCAAGCCTCCATGGCTCAAAGGTGACTTAAGGTGACAGGAATATGACCAGTGGTTATCCCTGCATTTCTCTAGGGAGGAAAGATTGGTTTTTGATTATCGAGGTTTGCAGCACCTTTCATATAACTACATGTTTGATGTCCAATATTGTATCTTCTCAGGAGCATATTTACTTCATTTTGTCTGCTATTTTTCAATAAGACACTTAAGATTCTCTAAGGTAGTATTGTATTTCATATTATGGGTTGTCTTGTCTTAATTTTTGTTTATCTTAAAGAGAAAAAAGGCGACAATTAACAATCAAAGTAGTTGTTCTGAATACAAGATGTAGGCATGAAACACTGTTGGGAAATCATTAGTATAAAACTTTCCTCTCAATGAACATAGAGAAAGCAGCTTTATAAATATCTTAACTGTCTTGGGTATGTACATGTTATGGTTTGTCTAGTTGTCCCCCCAAAGCCTCATGCAATCATGGGGTGGGGACTTCTAGAGTTTGAGACTTGAGTCATGATCCACTGGGATTATGTGTTTTAGTACTGATGGGACTATGGGTCTGAGTACTACTGGAATTACTTGACTCTTGATCCACTGGGATTATGTGTTTTAGTACTGATGGGGTTATCAGTCTGAGTATGGCTGGGATTATTGGTGTGACCTAAGGTGGATAGGCCAAGGCTTGAACGTAATATAAAGAGGGACAGCGAGACAGACATTGGTTGTTGCTCTCTGCGCCCTGGTTGGTCTGTTGCCTCTGTCACGATTGTTGCTGTTCCGCCGCCATGAACTGGATGCTCTCTGCCCTGTTCCACTGAGCCTTGGGCCAGCCGAATATGGACTGAAACCTCCAGCAACTGCGAGCTAAATAAATCTTTCCTTCCTTCATTTTGAGTGTCAGGTATTTGTCCCAGCAACGATAGAAGAGTAACTAAGACAGCATATATTTTGTCCTTTACCCTATCTTCCTTTACTTTGTCCCCTGTCTTTTCTTTTGATCAGTTTCTTCCCTAGTCACAATATCTAATGTACCTTTTGAATCTTTCTTATTTTTCTGAATTCTCCTATGAGTGAGACAATACTATGTTTATGTATGTGGGTTTGGTTTATTTCACTTTTTGTTTTTCTGTATTTAGGACAGGGTCTACAGGGTCTTACTACACAGATCAGACTTGTAGTGATCCTCTTGTTTTCAGCCTCCCAAACACTGGGATTACAGGTGCACCCCACCATGCCCAGTCTCAATCGCCATCTCAGCGCACCTAGAGAGTGGGTGGCATGGCATGCCAGGGATTGAACCCTGGCTGCTGCTCTCTGCCTAGGCAGGCACTTTAGTCCACTGAGCTATCAGGCCAGCCTTATTTCACTTTTGAGTATGCTCTCAAGTTGCATTCATTTACCTACAAAAGTCTCAAGTTTTGAAGTTGGCAAAATAGCTCAGCGGTCTAAAGCATCTGCTTAGGCAAGCTTAGGCAACACGGGGACTGAAGTTTGAGCCCCAGGACCACAAAAAAAGTCTCAAGTTTTGTCTTACCTTATGATTGTGTAGTATCCCATTATATGAAAAATAAAAAGAAATACACCTTTTTTATCCATTCCTTGGTTGTTGGGCATTTCAGTTGTTTCCAAGATTTGGCTATTATAAATTGTGTGGCAGTAAATATGGGTGCATATATATCACCGTGAAACGATGTTTTCAATTCTTCTGAGAAAATACACACACACACAAAAATTCAATCAAATAAGACCTATAATCCCAGTTTTTTAAAGAAGTCTCCACACTGACTTCTACTTATAACCTCTGTGGAAATCACAGTGGAGATTCCTCAAAAAAAAAAAAAACTAGGTTTAGAGATTCCCTTTGACCCAGATATTGTTTCTAAGAGTATCTTCCCAGAAAAATTAAAAACATCATAGCATAATGCGTAAGATGAAAAGATTTATTTTCTCTCATTATTTCAGAGACTGCACTTTTGATTTGACTGCTTCTAATGTAGAAATGCCATGGTACATAGAAATAAAGGGAAAAGATAATAACTTTAAGTGACTCAGGAACCAAGGAGAAAGAAAAGAAGCTGAGAAAAGTGCACATAGGTACAGACTTGGTCTGTCACATCACACAGTCGTGATTCAATAAGGCACACCGAGAGGGGTGTGATATTAATATCCTGTATATCTTTCAAGCCAAACAAGTGATTAACGTGAGTGTATCACCAGACTCTAAATATTTTTCTCTTCTTTTTTTTTTTTTTTTTTTTTGTTTTTACTTTTTGGTACCTGGGATCAAATTCAGAACCTTGTGCAGAACCTTAAGCCAAGCAGGTACTTAATCCACTGAACAAACTCTAAGGCCCCGCAGATACTTTTTTCTGAAAATAATAACTCTGAAATGTAGAAAATTTCAACATGTGATCAGCCAGGACAGGGCATGGTAAGTTTACCACCTGAAGTCCTTTTGTACGCCAATATCAGCAAGAGAGAATGCCCAGGCACATCAAATGTGGGGCTGTTTCTTCAGTCTTTCTGGCCTTCACACTTGAAAATATGTTAATCTTCACAGTTCAGATGTTTTCTATGACTGTGAATAAGTACAAAGCTTCTCTGAGAGCTGGCGTGCTTGCCTTTGTTTCCCCCTTTATTTTGCATGAATATTGCTGTCATACAACTCTAATTTCTCCATTTACACAATACTTCTATTCCTTATACAGGCCACATATTCATTTTCATGAATGAAAATGATTAGATTGAAAGACAGTGTGGAAATCTTGGCGAAACAACTTGGCTACCTCATTTCCAACAGCAGGCCCTCCCTCTATTCTAATTTGTGCTGCCCTGGCCTGGACTTATTGGGGATTGACTCCTCCATAGGACATTGACCTTTGAACTTTCTTTCTTTCTTTTTTTTTTTTCCTTTCTTTTTTTGTATTTAGTACAGGGTGTTCTGGGTCTGACTACGACCAGACTCGTAGTGATCCTCCTGTTTTCAGCCTCCCAAACTCTGGTTCTACACCGCACTACAGGATTACGCAAGCCACCACATCCAGTCTCAATTGCCCGCTCAGCTCGACTCAGGGGCAGGGCCGGCACTGCAGGCAGGGGATCAGATCGAACCCTGCAGCTGCGCTCTGCCTAAGTAGGTGCTATAGTCCACTGAGCTATCTGGCCAGCCCTGACCCTCGAACTTTCTGAGCACACTTATGACCCATTTTCAGGAAGAGTCGACTGAGTCCAGTAAGAAAGCCAGGACAGCTTTGAAAACCCAGGAGTACAGCTCTGAGATGCCAGTATTCCTCAGGTGATGCGAGATTGACAGGTGGGAGAGAGGCTGATCCAGAAGTTCTGGGGTTACAGGTTAGCGTTCGAGCTCGACCCCTGCGGGCAGAAGTTTGCTTCTTTGGAAGGTTTAGTGAATCTGAGTGACAGAGGAGCAGGAACCAATCAGCAATGGAGGCGCGGGCTGTCTGAACGTCCCAATCAGGTAGGCTAAGGGAGGAGGGCACTTCCTGTGCGATGGCGCCACAGTGCGCACGTTAAGTGCGTTGCGGACAGCTTCCCGCTGACTAGACCACATTTTTCTGTAATTTCAACTGGCTGCCAGCATTCAAGGTTCCTCCGAGTCCATCAGCCCACACAATGGTAACGTTGTGGAACGGGAGCTGGGGAGGGGATGGAATCCGGTGTGTTCCGGATGGAAGTGGCCAGAACCAGCTAGGGCGAAGCACAACCGCTCCCTGCTGTGCTGCAGACCCCGAGGTGTTCCTAGGCTTAGGTGCTTCGTCATCCTCTGAACCGTTTTCCCGTTTGCTCAGGCAGGGACAGTGCTGTTCTCAGCACACAGTGCTGCCTATGCCACTGCCAGCCCAGAATACCTTCCTGGTCAGCCGCTGGCACAGAGGTATCTGCACCACTCTGGAGAGAGCAGGGGCTTTGGAGAAACCCCGGCTTGCACTCACATCACTTAAAAAACGATCACTTTAATTTTGTACGTGAGATCTCTGTTTGAAGTTGTGTTGGGACATGAAAAGAGCTCATGGTCTCATAAGATTGAGAGATGAAGTTAGAAACCAAAAGCAGGATGCTAGGAGCAATTTTATTGAAAATAAGAAGAGCAGCTACCTGAGTTCTGGAAGTGTCTATTCAGAGCTCATTCTAGATAAAACAGAGGACAGTAACTGCTTAGGTATTTAGTGAACACCTTTCACAGAATGCTCTGTGGATTCAAAACAACCACTTTGAAAGAAGATTCTCTATTTCCACAGAATACACTGTTAAACTGAAACTTGGATTTTAGAGAAACCTACATATTTGTTTTTGTTTTTATTTTTTGCTGGCTCAACCAGCCCTGAGGGCATGTGGTTCCAGGGATGGAACCGCTGTCCCCTGGACCTGCCTAAGCTTGCCTAAGCAGGCGCTTTAGATCACTGAGTTATCTCACCGGCCCCACACTGCATATTTTATGTTTTAAATTCCTAGAAACTTAGAGAGTGGCTGCCACTCCTTTCAGAAGGCAAGGGGCTAAGTTCCTTGTTGGGTGGCAACATCACTCTCATTCTGAGTTGCTAGGCACATGGCTTTCCTTATTGTAATTCTTATCCAAAAGGCTAATTTCCCAACGCTGTGCCAGGCCTTCCCTAGTTAATTGCTCTATTTATAAGCTCACCAAGTAAGTTGTTCTCTTCATATAAACTATTTAAGTAAGGCTTTCCATACGACTTAGAGCAGTGAGAAAGATAATGATGTTACTATATTCCCAAAGGAGAATATTAGGCTTGTACCTAGTTGTCCTCCCAAAACCTCCTGTAAATCATGGGGCAGACTTGGCTGGAGGAGCAGCTAGTGGCTCCAGGGACCGGGCCAGAGGACCCTGACCCGGCCAGAGGACCAGGGAGGAGCTCCATGGGTGGGGGTGGGGGGGACGAGAGGCTCAAACTGTTAAACTGGCAGCGCATCCTCCCACCCACCCCTCCAGGCCAGGGTCACCCCAGCCTGTCCTCTGGACCCCGTAGGGCAGGGGCAGTGTCTGCCATTGTGGCTACCTCAGGCAGAGAGAGGAGATGTTTGGAGAGGACAGAGGCACTGACCCTCTCTCCTGAGTTTTATTATGAATTTGACTTTGTGCTACATAATTTTCCCGATACAGATCAATTGAGCAGGTAAAGAGGACTCAAGGTTTAGTCATGTTGTTTGCTTACTCTGGTATATTCTGTGCCTTTTCCATACATTTTATCTTCAGTTACCTCTGAGGGAGGAAGATGTCTCATTCCAACTCAAATAGCATCTGTAAAGTAATTTGTTCAGCTCTTCGTACAGTCTTTTGTAGACAATAATGCTCACCAGATTGTTTCTTGTTTTGAATGCTGTAGTAGTCAGTTTTTCCCTGAGCAATTAAATTAGGAGAACATTATAGTACTGTTTCAAAAAGTGAAAAATACCTTTGTTTCCTTTGTTTTGGATTAATTCATTCATACAAAGAGCTGCATAACTCATCACAGTGTTTGGAATAATCACCAGGATAGGGGATAGAATGGAGGTTTTCAATAAAAAGTCTAGGGCTAAGTAGATAAAGGACAGGCCACCAATCATGCATAATGTGACAGGAAAAAATATTTCCATTTCCTGTTTTAAGTTTTACTCATAATTAAGAACTATTTTAATTGCCTTAAGTTTGATCATTGTCTGCTTTCCTACACTGAAATTATTCCTCCAGAGAGCATTTTTAGTTCCATGCCTGTGTCTATACTTTATTATCCTACACTTAAAAAGTATGCAGCTTCAATGTGCAAGAAATATTATGCACTAGATACTTCTTTTTGTATAAGAATCTCATCAGTTCTACTTCTATTTGAATTAATAGCTTTGGTAAATTATCAGAAAGAGAAA
>PVKN010039276.1:0-10903 GCA_004027915.1 Capromys pilorides | reverse complement strand
CTCAACGTTCACAAGTATAGGTGCCGTGGCTCCATCAGCTTCTAAAGAATTTCACCATGAATTACAGTATTTGCACATTATACATTTGTTATTATTTACACATTATCCATTTATGGGATACTAGAGAATTGCCTTCACTATTCGTAGGTAAGGTGACACAGATAAAGATAACAAAAGCCCATAAACATAGCTTCTACAGTCTAACACTGCTTACAACCTTAAGAAATTTATTGATCTCATAAAAGGGGCTGGCCCTACTCCATGCTCACTGCTGTCCTGGTGCCTGGGACAGAAGGATAAACAGAAGCCTCATCTTTCACACCCAGGTTAGAGCTTAATGAAGAAACAAGGGAAAATACTTAAGTCTTGAATAAGTCAAAGTGTTTGTCTCGAATTTTGAAAACTAAGAGTACCCAATGAGTTATTAAACATTTGACTTTATTTGAACATTAACAATTTTTCCATTGTCTCTTTTCCTGGGGTCCCAGCAGCGTTCCACACTGTCTTCAGGTGTCCTGTCTGCTGTGGCTCCTCTGATTCATGGTTAACTTCTCAGTATTTCCTTGTCATGACCTTAATGATTTGGAGGAAGAATTTCTTCCATGCAGTGCGTCTGACGCTGTTCTCATGATTACCCTGGAGTTACGCGTCTGTGGCAGAGGCACTGAGGAGGCGCAGTGCTCGCTGTGTTACACAGGAAGCAAGCCGACGACGCGTCAGGGTCCCTCCAGGCTTACGACAGGCTGCTACCTCTCTTGGCTGTAAAGTTGTGATAGTTTTCCAAACTCACTATTTTTGGAAGTGAGTACTTAGTGTTTCCATCTATAAGTTTAGAGCTTACTTCTGGAATAAGAGTAACTAACGTTTTTATTATTAACTGGAATATTTTCCTAAAGATGAATTATCTTTTATACCCCATTTATTTTACGTGAAATTTATTATTTACATAAATGAGTGGGAGCTCATGTATACATTTTAGAACTATCATAACTTACATATCCAATACTTAATTTCTTATTTCATTGTGCAAATTATTCCAGGTTTGACCACTAGGTGCTACTTTATTATTTTACAAGGGGTTCACCACAGGTCAACTTTTTGTAACATAAAAATCCTGAACAGTAGCTCAAACACTTTGACCTTTAGTATTTACCTGAAGGCATTTCTCCCTTCCTGAAGTTGATCACATATTTTTAGTTTTCTCGTGTCATAAATCCACTGCCTCTTTTGAGGTTGATGGAAAGTGTTGTCCGTTGTGTTGAAGGCAGTTGAACACCCAGAGGTCAACCTGCCAGCCTGAGTCTTGGCTAGATCATTTGCTACACTCTAATAATTGAGTTTTCAACACAAAATATACAGTTCACTTTCTTGAATATGAGGAAAGTAAAACTTCAGCTGGATGTCAAATAGTAACCAGGAGGGTCGTGTAACTAACTGGAATCTGAGGGAGGATGCACATACTAATACTCCTCCCGTTCAACAGGATTGTTGATTCTGTTTACGGCCCACTTACTGCTCTCCTTTTAGGGCACTTGTATTGCTAATACCGTTGTTAATGTTTTCCTAATACCTCATCATAGCAACCTGTCAAGAAAAGGTGACCACATCATGGTATGGTTTTCTACTTAGCCAAACCCCAAATGACCATCCCCATTACTAGAAACCTTGGTTTTTCTAACCATGAAGCCAAGATGGCACCCTTCCGAGACAGTGAGTCCGCAAGTACAAAGACCAAATTGAACAGTGCTTAGAGAGTTTATTTTTAAAGTAACTTACAACACAATGTAAATAGACATTAAAGATATTGTGGCCATTTAGATTAGGAATACCATGAAATTATTCACATGTTGGCATATGAATGTGTGTATACACACACACAAAGTGCAGATAAATACAGAAACACTACAAAATAAACAAAAAATTCAATATAACTTACTGACAATAATTATATTTATTAATTTGTCATGCTAATAGTTGCAAAGAAGCTCCTAGTACTGAAATATAATATCTAAATATCCAATTTTTATATAAACTATAGTACCTCAAATTTTAACAGTCTATAAATAGGATTCTAAATTAAAAACTAAGATATGTTCCCTGTCAAGCTCCCTATTGATGAAAATTTCAGCTCAAAGTTCACACAAGACTCTTGAAGTTCCAGCCTTCAATAATGTTGTGATCTTCAGTTTTAAGAACAAGTCACATAAAGGCAGTGTTCTCAGATCAGTTCTAGTATGGGTCCTTCTCTGCACAAAGGTGGCTGATGGCTGTGACGTCTCTGAGAAGCCTCCACGGAGAGAACAGGGCACGCTTTTCCCCTAAGGGCTGGCTCAACAGGGTGCTGTCCACTCTCAAAGGACGCCCATAACTCTTTCTAGCAAGCAGTGGAAACGTCTGTGTGGAATAGCTAAAAATGGCCTCTTTGGTGGCTCCCTAGGAAGCACACCAACTACACATAACACCAAGAAAGATTCACCCTTGACCTTGGCCTCTGTCCTGTGGGTCAGGAGGTAGCGGAATCACCTGTTGGGCTCTGTAATCCGTAAATACACTCTAGGTCACACAGATCTGTTTTCTGTCAACAACATCTTTTTTTTTATTTTTAAAAAAGCATTTATTACTTATTTATATGGTACAGGGTCTCGCTACGCAGCTCATTGTGATTACAGGTGTGCGCCACCATGCCTAGTTTTGGTGGCTGGCACAGCGCACCGGGGTTCTGGGGCTGGCACGAAATGCAGTACCAGGGATTGAACTTGGGTCCTTGCATTTGCTAGGCATGTGCTTAGACTACTGAGCTATCTCTGCAGCTCCCAATGACATCTCGTGACTGTTGTGGAAATGTGGAAAATTAAAATAATTGCTATGCGTTGCTCTAAAATTACCTATAATCTCACTCACAGATTAAATCATGTAAAGAGTCTGCACCATGCATAAGACTGCACCACGCAGAATTCTTACTGACAGAACCTGCATCTGAAACAGAAGGACAGTTGGGAACAGGGTGGATTCGGGCAGTGTGTTTGGGACACTGAGATCAGCTGACACACGCCTGTGAGCAAGTCTGAGCCCACAGGAGACAGCCTGGAAATAAACGGACTGTCAGAGATGGCAGAACCACCTAAAAAATTATTTTGATTTTAGAAAGTAACAAAGGCAAGGGGGGGATTTCATAGCAATTTCTACCGTAAGGGACTGCTTTCCTTTCAAAAGGAAAATTATACTTGGACAAGAGGCAAACCTTTGCTTTTCATCTTTGCCAGGAGAGAGGAGTACAGAGTGCTACCCAGTAACATGAGGTCATGGTAGGAGCTGCAAGTCAGAAATGTACTGTGAAATCAAAGGATGAAACCTGTTCCGTGAAAATGTGTGAGTCACATCAGGGTTCTAAGTGGTCACAGAGGGGCAGGGGATTTAGCCCTGTGGCACAGCATCTGCCTGGCAAATGTGAGGTCCTGAGTTCAATTCTTGGTCTTCCCCTTCCCCCCAACAAAGCAAAGCAAAGAAATTAAATGCTAACTGATATACCTTCAATATAGCCTGAGAACCCCCAACCTCCAAGTTCAAAATCTAAAACTTTTTGACATGTACATAATACCACACTTGGAAAGTTCCATTTGTGCAACTCAGTTTTATCTACTAAATTAGTAAACTATAAAAAAACTCCCTCAGGCTTTGCATACAGGTACACAAGAAACAAACGAATTTCTTGTTTTAGCTGGGATGCCATCTGGATAGTACCTTGCAGATATGTCATTATTCCAAAATCTGAAAAACTCCCAAATCCAAACCTGTAGTGTTGGTCTTTCAGGAATGGACTCTCCTGTGTTAGTGAAGAAGGTGTCTGATGTGGCTTTGAGGGACACTTCTAAATGAGTGTCAGTGTCAGCGGCAGCCTTTTTAATACTAAGATCTGAAGAAGGAGGCTGGGCGCTAGGTTAGGAAGGTGTCACCCTCACAGGATTTCAGTGATTGAGACTGGTTTTCTTCTTGGCACAACGGACTTTTGGGAGGCCTATGGAATGCCAATTACAGAGTATGGCTCAGGTATCTTTGTTTTTTCTATTTCGGAACCTGGGCAGTTTAACGACAATGGACAATTGAAGGTTTATTTTTTTTCTCCACCATCCCTCACAAAGCCACCAGAGGAGCCACTGCTGAGCATCTTGGTGATATTCATGGAGACTGCACAGTACAGAGAAGCAAGGCCACAAGTGAGCAAAGCCACCCCCACCAGACAAGGAGAAATGATACCTCTTCATGTTCCACGGACTGTGCAGGAATATAAGGATATTTTAATTTTCGAATCAGTTGAATGCCTAGGTTCCGTAACTAACCTTGGTGAAGTAACAGCAGAAAAGTCACCTGTGAAATACAGACACGTTTTGTATGCCAGGATATTTGCACATAGCACAGATAACTAACTTAGAGCCCTCGTCCTCATCCTCAGGTTGACTCCACCGTGAGCAGTGATTCAGGGGCACGGGATGTACATTTCAGAGGCATAGGATGTGGCAGTTCTGACATGGCTTTCATGAGATCTGGAAGGGGACATTCTGGTGCTGCAATGCTATTCAATTTTGAATGTGATTGTTTTCTAATGATCGGCATTACCTCCTTTGTGTAACTGATGTTCCACCAAGAAATGCATTTTAGATTACACGTGTTGATTCTTTTGGTGCTCACAAATGCCGTCCTGTAGGGAATGCACCCGCAGGGAAGACAGCTGTAGCCTGTCTGCGGTAGAAGGCCATGGCCTGTTCACACATACAGTCAATATAAAGAAAGGAAGCCATCCTCACAAATTTGTAAGACTGAAGCTTCTAACAGAAGTACAACACGGAGGCTGGGGACAGCTCAGCGGTAGAGTCCTTGCTGAACATGCAAGAGGCCCTGCGTGCAATCCCTAGCACCCCAAGTGAAACAAAAACTTCAAACAAAATCACAACACGAGCCAGCATGTTTGCGCCTTGTTTCTAGGAAGGGACAAGTATGGTCACAGGACATGCCGCATGGTTAGCAAGGAGAGTGGACCTCACAGCCATGTCCTGCTCCTCACTGACCGCCAGTGGGGTGAGCTCACAGACCACGCACAATCAGGGGCACTCTTGTCTGTGTTCAAATCAAACGAAGGTTGGGATTTCTTTATGCAGCTAGTGAAGTGGATTGTGAATCTCTTTGAATCAAATTAGTCTCTGAAAGGAAACCAAATCTGCTTTAATTTGGTGCTCACTAGCAGAGTGCTGGGAAACGCGCAGGGTGTGTGCACCGAGGGGGCCACGCAGGGCAGCGGCTGGCGCGTGGCACGGCTGCCTTGCGCCCCAGCAGAGGGCAGCCAGAGGGCCAGCAGCGCGCCTGTCTCTCTGACCCAGGAGCTCCAGCGCTGCTCACAGGGTGCAGAGATCAGCTGCAGACAAAAAAAGTCCAAGAAGCATTCCAGATTTTCGCGTTCACTCAGGGCATTTTCAGGACCGGAGTACTTTCATTTATTCATTGTTCTTTACTTCAACTCACTGACATTAACTGCTGGTTGTGATTGTCTGCTGTTACTCTTTACTTGGTAATTCAAATCCATCAATTTTATATTTACGAGCACAAATGTTCTCACACACAGTTCTATGTATGCACGAAGGTACTATTGCTAGAAACAGTAGCTTACAGTAGAAGTAGAGATTATAGATTTTAATATGTAAAAAGGTTTACACAGTAAATACCTGAGTGTCTAAAGTAGGCAAAAGCTCTGAAGGCATCAGGGCCAAGGAGGGAAGGGCTGGGACAGTCAAGTGGCGGGCCACCAGCTTGCTGGAAGCTTGAGAAGACTCTTTGCCACATATAGATCTTAGAAATAATATATTAGAATTATTGAACTGGAAATAACATAAAATGGTTAGTGCCTAACCAGCTGATGATTTACACACACAGATATAAATGGGTAGTAATCCCTATTTCTACACACTATAAATTCAGAAAAACTTTGAGTAGAGGTCATAAACCAAATGACTAAAGGCACTCATAGACAGACTCTACTCTTGCTAAAGATGATGACACAACTTCATACTCCGTGGCTCAATGTCATTTAAGATTCCGGTACTTTTGTGCTTATTTTCTACTTTAATTAAGCATATACTTTAGAAGGCACAGCTGTTATGACCTGTAGAAGAATATCTCAGTTACCAGACTAGACATTAAAACATTCTGACACAATACAGTGTTACGAGGAGAATTTAAGTGGCTTGCCGCCACGCTGCACTTCTGTAATCTTTCCACTAGAGCACCGACAGTGTTGTGGTACCGCCATCATTCTATCAGGAGAGGACACAGGCATGTGGCTTGTAGGTGCTCACAGCTCTGCACCACAGTGGTGAACACAGCTTACAAATTCCCGAGAGCCAGAGTCAGCAAACTGAACCCACAAGTGAAAGCTGGCCCAGCATAAAATGTGTCCCATTGGGCCTGCATAGGAACAGTCCGCTGGTCCCTGCTCGAACACCGTGGAAGTTGTCCGGAATCACAGACAGGTTGTTTCCAGTGGAATCAGTGTATGACTTGGTTCAGCCTTCTTTACAGACATGATAAACACTATTGCTGTTGGATATCATCATCCACTTGGAAAACAGATAATAAAATTATGTTAAGACAAAGCCTTTTTTCCTTGAAATGCTCAGAACCAACCAAACAAGCATACAAAAGTAGAATATTTTTAAGAAAAAATAAATGAACAATTTATATTACAGTTATAAGTAACAATTTCAGAATTCCTCAGAGAATGCGAGGCAGTAAGAGACAGATTTCAAAATCCAGATAGCAGATTTCCTGTTTTCAAAATGTTAGATTATAGTATTTAGCACAGTATTTAAGATTTTTCAGTTTCTATGGAAAAGACATTGTAGAGAATTACAATACTTATTACCAAAAAGAAAAAAAAAGCCAAAAAGAGAAGTAGAATTTAAACATTTTTCCTTTTTCCATTAGTAGGGAACGATGCGGTCGTTTGGTGAAGAACTTGATAGAAATGGACTGTTTTCTATTAGTGGGTTGATTCTTATATCTGTGTCAGATAAAATCATAGCACTTATTGTTACCATGGATACCATGAAGATACTGCCATCCACTAAGTAGTATTAGAGGAAGACCACATAATTTTCTGGAACTAGTCCTGTTTTGCCTTCATAAGTTGCCTTCAACCATCCTGGCTCCACTGACGGGTACACTGGAAAACAAATCCAATCAACATTTGCTTCAAACAATTACATCACCTAGACAAATGGATAAAATGGGTATCAAACTCCCCCTATACTATAGTCACATTACCCAAACAAAACCAGTACTACAGTCCTTTTCCCATTAAAGATGGAATATTGTCTGCATTCCTATCATCAACTTGTGTGCTTGTGTGTGTGTCTTGCTTTCATATACAGCAAACCACAGAACCCAGTGCATACATGTGTCCTACAGAGAAGAACCTAGGGTTGGAGAGGACCTGGTGCGCTCATGTACACAGGTTTTGCAGAGGCAGGCTCTGGACTACAATCCCATGTTCAAAGTTTCTATTTAGACCGCTTCCCCCACAGCATTCCCCCATCCTCCCCGCGCCACACTTACGGAAATTCCACGGGGATACTTACCATTAGAAAATATTGCCCCCTGGGGAAAGGACAGCTCATGGCTGTGTTCTGCTTTACAGGAGTACATGGCTTTGGCTTGTCTGAAAGAGCAAGACAATCCATGAAAATCACAACGCTTAATTTGGGTACATCTATACTAAAGCTTGTCTTAAAGAATGCCATTGATTGCTATCCCCTGGAATACGCTGTACATGAAATGTACCTGCCAGTCAACCTCAGTGCTTTTTCCACACATTGAACTCAGCTGTAGAACCAGCTCCAGAAACTGAACGAGTCTCGCACACGGAAGCCTTGCATTTCCAAGCAGGGCTTCTAAGGGACCTGCCTTGCTTGCAGTCAACCGCACAGACTGCAATGAAGGGTCGCTATTATTTGCTAGGAAGCTGCTGAACAGGTTGCTTTAAAGGCAAGAACCAAGGTTCACAGTGGCCCTAAAGCTTGTTTTGTTTTTTTTTTCCACTTCAATTTTCCAAGTACCTGAGCTGAGATCTACAAATTAAAAGGTCTACAAGAGAAGGCAGATACATTGAGTGGTCAGCAAGTAGCGGGGATGAACATCAACAAGAGCAGCTGTGTGAGCTGACAGGAACTGGTAGCCACCTCAGGTCGGGGACACGGCAGGGCCGGGGAGGCTCTGAGATGCCCACTGTTACCAGGAAGCCAGCACGCATGCCCCAGAAGCTGCTGCCATGTGGGAGCCCAAGCACGATGCAGCCATAGTCTGGTTTTTAAGGAAAAGCCGGGATTTTCAGAGTTCCCTATGAGATCTGATTTTAAAATAGAGGCAATGCTAAAAAGTCCTCCTCAGAGGCTGCTGCTCAAGGGACCAGGCACGTGCTCTCTCCCTGCGAGATCTGGTTGTCCTCGTAGGACACGGGGCTTCCCTGACTCTCCCCATTTACCCCTTCAACAAGCAGACCCCAGGTCCACTCGCTTCTCATGTAGCTGACTGAGACGCTCTCTAAGGAGCCCAAGTTTCTCGACCTCCTCTTCTGCTCATTTACAATCTATCATCTGCAGGGCAATCGCAGAGCAGCTTGAAGCAGTCCTTCAGATCACCTCACTCGAGCGCTACGCCAGTACTGCCAGCACTCTGCCTGCCCCCTTGCCTGACCACTCCACTCACGCCTGCCCGCCCTCTTCTTTCTCTACAAGGCCAGGCTCACTGAGCACAGCTCTACCATTCCACAGAATGCTTTTCTCTGGACCTTTACACACCTAAGCACTTAAATTCGCCAGAAACGCCATGAGCCTTACTGAAGGCTCAGGTCTCCCTGACCACGGACTCAAACACCTGCCCAGACAACTATTATCTTCTCCCTGTTCAGGTCTGTGTGGTGTCGGCATTTGATATTCTCTTGTTATTAATGAACTTTTTGTTAATTTCTTCCCCAACTACAATGTAACCTCCACAGAAGAGGCCTGAAGCTTAGTAGTAACTAAATATTTGGTAGTAACTCAGTAGACACTTGGTAAAGGGTTAAGTGAAAGGACTCCATCTGTGTGACAGGCCCTCAGAGACTCAAGGCGCTCCCAGTACCCTGTCCTGACACCCCGGCCTCCTGGTGCCACACCCACAGGGCTGCGCCTGCTCTGCGGGTCTTCTCCCAAGCTCTAGCTCTCCCTTGCGATCTCACTGCCATTAGATTGGGTCTGGACTCTTTAGCAGTCCAGAATGAGGCCTGGTCCTTCACGCTGAGGTCTCCGAAAAGCATCTGAAGTTGTGAGGAAGCTTACAAGGCAGAGCTCTGTGTGTCCCCAGAGACAACTCTAGTGTGGTCAGAAAAATGACCCGGGGACGGGGTTTGGGAACAGGCAGCGCCCAGGCTGCACGGCCCCACGGTGCAGCGTGCTAGGGCTGGAGTGGGGAGGCAGAGGCCTGGGGAGAGCTGCTCTTGGCGTTACACAGCAGCAGTGTGCTTGCGCATGCGTGAGTGGGTGCGCTGTGTGTGTGCACGAGGGTGCTGCTTACACATCGGCGAGGGGAAAGGTAAAGTCTGCAGACTCTGGTAACCTTGAGCATTAGCTTTTCCTAAAAACTAGCCAAGTATAACCATTTGGTATAGTAAAGACATAACTGAGATTCTTTATTTTTAATTATTTTTTAAATCAAGTTTTCTTATAGTAACAATATCAGATTTCTTTGTGTCATTGTGAAACAAATCATTAAATCTACAGGGAAACAATTTCTAAAGCTACAGAATTATGCTTTACTGTTCTTTGCAATGATATAATGTTTTAAAGTATACACTGAAATTCTGTCAGATTTTTTTTTTTTTTTTTCTTTTGAGACAGGGTCTCATTACACAGTTCAGGCTGACCTGAGCTCACTCTGTAGCCCAGGCTGGTATCGAACTTGCAGTGATCCCCCTGCCTCAGTCTCTTGAGTGCTGGAATTGCAGGCATGCGTCATGACGCAAAGCACGATTCTTATTAATATTTCAGCATGAACGTTCTCCTTTAGCATTTTATGCCCTGGTGAGGGCAGGAAGGAGAAAACAGAATAATTACACCACTAAGAAATATTAAATGTGCTTAAAACACAAAGCATAAAACACTGTCGTGGCTCTCCACTACCTGAGCGCGAGCCTAGGCAGTTCTTTCCTGTGAACTCTGCACCTATAGGCGCTAACTCAGCAGCACGCCTCGAGCACGCAACGCACGCGCTGCCAGCGGTGTTTCCTCTCCAGCTGCTAATGCTTCTTCCCCTTTTACCTTCTGCTTGTGTGTTGGTGAGAGTAACTCGGCCACCTGCTGCAGCCGTCTCCTGAGGTTCTAACAGCCCTGTGGAAAGGGCTTTGAAAACCTCTTTTTAGGGCTGCTGACATTCACAGTCCCTAAAGGCATTTCTTGCCTTATCATTGGGAAAATGGTCTGCTCGGGCCTCCTTGCTGATTCTAAACACCTGACAATGTGGGGGAGTCCATTTACAACTGTATGCTAAGGTAACGGTGCACAATTTGCCAATCTCATTTTAAACATAAGAGCAATACAAATTTAACAAAATCAAAACAATGTTTCCTAGGGTTAACAAAATCAATCTCTCTCTCTGTCTCTCTGTTACACACACACACACACACACACACACACACACACGCACATTCTCTCTTTGAACATTCAGTTTCACCTCTGAAGGGAAGAGTGCACACTAGCAGAAAGATGCCTACGCAGAACTACATACGAAATTTAAAAAATCATAATAATGTAAGCGTTCATCAGCGTAGGACTTAATAAGTTAAAATATCCTATTCATTTATGACGTAGTAGCTATAGTGCTA
>PVKN010039275.1:0-10905 GCA_004027915.1 Capromys pilorides | reverse complement strand
GAAATACTGGGGTTAAAAAGACTATGTGTCACTTTTAGCCAGTACCTATGTCCTAGGGAGAGATAAAAAGTTTCATTTCTGAAGAAATTGAATTGTTTGAGACCACCACATGCTGGCCTCAGAGTTGTCCTTGATAACCTCTATATATCTCTTTGTCTACCTATCACAAAGTGAAGTGCACTGATTAAAATACTGCTACTGTTACACAGGACTTGCAGTCATTTTTTTTAACAAATGTATTTAGTACAAGGTCTATAGGGACTCACTGCACAAATTGGATTCATAGTGATCCTCCTGTTTTCAGCCTCCCAAGTGCTGGGATTACACGCACATATCACCACGCCCAATCTCAGCGTGCCCTGGGGGCGGGGCCCAGCACGGCACACTGGGGATCAAACCACTCCCTGTGTCTGCCTCTTTTAGTCAATTCTTTTTTCTTTTAGCCATTTTTAAAATGTCTCTTTTTCATAAAGAGAACCTCAAAGGATAAAAACAAAACTGATAATTTAGATAAAAAATGATACTTTCAAAACATAGGAGCAGGATAAATTCAATGATAAACAATAACAAGAAATATTTCTTACAAAGCAAACATATAGTGCCTGAGAAAAGTGAACAGAAAGAAAATCTCTTTCATATGGTACAAAAAGAAGTCAAAGATGTGGAAAATAGGAGACAGGAAAGTAATATACTGTGACAGGTAATTGTGGTGTCACTTTGAATGGATTAAGAAATGCCTCGCTGGCTAGAGAATCACAGCTCTGGGTCTCTTTAGGCAACTGGCATGTAAACCACAGCTGAAGAGAGAAGCCTCATCCTGGATGTGGGTGGTACAAAATAGGTACCTGGATGGAAGAAAAAGGGAAAGAAGGAGGAAGTGTCTCTTCTCTTGCTTCTTCAGAGCTCTGGTCTTTGCCACTGAGTTTGGATGTTTGTCTCCAGTCCCTTTACCATCCAAGGCAGGTACTTTGATTTTCTAACAAGAACTCACAGCAGACTCTGAAGCGAGTGCCAGGCCTTTGACTTCTGGCTGTGTTCTCTGGCTCATCAGTCTGCAGACAGCCATTTTGTCTTCTTTCACCATTGACTCCACAGGCAGCCATTGGTTTTTAGTGTTGTTGTTGTTTTTCTTTCAGTTTTTGCTTTTTGGTAATGTTTGTAGTACGCAATAATTACATTCCTTATGGGGATTATTACATGTGCATAACATATCTTCACTCTTTTTCTCCCTTTTCTTCCTTCTATTTCTTTGTTTTCTTCCCATTTGAGAAAGATTGGTTTCCTATTATCTACCTATTTTTTTGCTCTTTATTTCTAATTTAGATTTCTAGGTAGGGCCAGTAATCCACATGTCCAGAGGTTCCAGCTGAGCATGGTGGTACATTCCTATAATCTCAGCACTTGAGAGGCTGAGGCTGGAGGATTGATGGGAGTTTGAGGCCAGCCTGCGCTACATAGTGAGTCCAAGCCCCATCTGAACTGCACCATGAGACCCTATCTCAGAAAAGAAAAATCAGTCAATCAGATATGATATTAATTTGGCCAAAATGATTCAAAATCACTGAAATGACAATTTTTTGAAATACAGATTACTAGCCCATTTAATAATATATTTCATGTTAGGCATATGTTATATTATATGACTTTAGTTGCAGTATTAAAGGAATTAAATTATCAAGATATTTATACATCAGGCACCTAAAAAAGACAAATTCAGATTTTGTGGAACTTGAATCTAGACTGCTTTGGGAGCTTCATAAAGAAGGAAAAATATAAAATTGTAAATGAAAAATAAGGTAGACATTTATCTAGAATGAGAAAAGAAATCTGATTAGTCATCCTGAAAGGCAGGAAGAGCCACAAACAACGTGAGCCTCATAAGTGAAGATAATATTTTTGTAAGTCTCTGGTGACCAGCCTCTGTGATACTTTCCCCATACTTTTAGCTGCATCCTTATACAATAAGAAATTTTCTAAAGATCAATAATTGGTACTTTTTTTTGGCATGAGTGCTCAAACTTCGTTTTCTATATTGAAAATAGTTTGGCAGTACTGTCAAACAGAGTTTTAGGATTGTTGTCAAATTTCAGAAAACATCTATTGTATTTCTTTGTATACCAGCTGTGAGATGTTTGCAGTATTTCTACTTTATCATGCAAAGCTGACTTTATGTGCCCTTGGAACTAGTAGTGCTAGGTAATCCACGGAAATTCAAGTGTATTTAAACCTGCTATTTGTAGATTAATATACAATGTATATTTTGGTTTACTGATAAATATGGTAGAAATTATGTGATAGAAACCTTGCTTCTTTGGTATGTTGGTAACAATTTCATGCGATATTTTGTCTGAACATTAGGACAAGATACTGAGACACAATAAGAAGTGCTCTGGTAAGTTGGATACTCCAGACTGCATGCATTAGTCATGCTATTGTTAGAGAGCTGTGCCTTGCAAACACAGGGCTTATGGGCTGAGGAGCTAGCTCTGTGGTCTAAGTGCCTGCCTGGCAAGGTCAAGGACCTGGGTCCAATTCCCAGTACTGAGTGCTCAATATGAGTCTGAGCTGCATAGTGAGAGCCTGTACCAAGTAAATAAATAAATAAATAAATAAAGCTAGATATAGGATTGATTTAAAATTGAGTATGTTGATATGAGAGAATTTTCTCCTATGCTTGTCGTTTTACTCATGTGATGGCTAGAAGAATACAGTATGTAAGAGCTTTCGGTTCTATAATTTCAAAATTAATTTCTCTTCCACTTTCGCACACTTTGGTTCTCCATACCAGAGGAACAGTTCATTTATGACATGATCTATTTATGTCACCCTCACAGATGAGTCAGTTCCTAAGGATCTCATCTCTGGAATGAGAATCTGCTCCACATCAGTGACTCTGTTGTAGTAATTCCTGCTCCATCTTGGAATGGTTCTTCTGGCTTATAGACTTCTCTTCAAGAGTATCTTCTTTAGACTTTCTGATCTCTTTAATTTTACTGGGTTTCTCATTGTGTGAATTAATAGCAGTTACTCTATCAGGGTGTTTTTAGTTCTAAGGAACATCATACCTAAAGCCCTTCTTTTACTGTATAATTATTTCATTATAGTGAATACAGGTCTTGTTTTTTGAAGCCTCTCAAAGGCAAACTCCTCTCTTAAACTCTATACCCTGCACTGAGCCTATGTAAGTCTATGCAAATATTAGGCCCTTTGTGACTATTTGGGGATTTTTGCCTCTGTGAGGAAGATTAGAATGGATTCAGCCTTCCTTTCCTGGGACTCTGTAGGGGACAATCTCCTCTCACAGCTCTTCTCTGAGTGGAGAATACAGTCTCCATGCTGAAGTTCAACTAATTGTGTATGTTCAGATAATGGTGTATGCTTTAAGAAAGTATGACTCTCTTAAAGCACCTGCTTAGGCAGATGCGGGGTCTGGTGTTTGATCCTTGTGCTGTGCCAGCCCTGCCCCTCAAGTGTGCTGAGACAGTAATTAAGACTGGGTGTTCAGCATTTAGGAGACTGAAAACAGGAGGATCACTACAAGCCTGATCTGTGTAGTGAGACCCTGAGGATCCTATATTGAATACACAAAAAAGTATGACTCTTGAGGGGAAAAAATAACATTATTTAGAGTCACATTACAATTAATGTAGTCTCTTTCCAAATTATCTAATTTCATTTTCTACATATCTTCCTGTTCTGCCTTTGGAGAAGTAGTACGTGGGTTCTGTCTGTCCATCTCATGTTAAGTTGGCATATCTGTAGAAAAAAAATTGGATAAAGAAGATTCAAACCCCTGTTTCCTTTTTAAGAAACCCTGTAGCAGCTCTTTCATATGTCTTCTCAGAAGTATGCTGTCCCTGGCTCTCCAAAGACATCGGTTCTTTGCTAAGAACAGAGGTCTTCCTTGTTCAGCAGAGTTTCAGGATCAAGAAATCACTCATCCTGAGAGGGGGAGATGGGGACTAACAGATGACTGCAGAGCCAGTCAGCACTGTGGTTGGATTTGTGAGACAGTGTCCACATCTCTGGGTCCTAATTAGCGGCCAGTCAAAGAGAAAAGCTCAGAAAAGCATTGTACCTGCACTTATTGTAGGAAAGTATATGCAAATTACTTGAGTTAAAGTTAAGAATGTATAGTTTAAAAGATGAGAAGCTCTATTAAAATAGGATTATTAAACACAGTTAAATGTTTTACTGATCTTGTCATGATGCCAGACAGAATAATACTGTGATGGGTGACAGTGCAGAGCTCTGGGACAGGACATGGAGCAACATGCTGACGAGAGCCCGTCTTGCTCAGCTTGGGCAGCAGGGAGTAGAAGGAGCCAAAGCCTATGCTAATCTGAGCGTGGCTGTGTCCTAAGCCCATGAGATCAGGACAAGCTCTACCCTGTGCCACCCACCTTTCCCCATCTGTATCCATCTCCCACTGTGTTATCAGAAGCTCCAGATGGAGTTTCCTGTGCACTTGCTAATTATTATTATTATTTTTATCTCTTCACCCATAATGTCTCCAAGTCTTTTGGCACTGCGACTGTTGGCTTTGTTGGAAAGAGATGATAGGCTTCTGAAGTGGTGAGGGCGACATTTCACTGTGAGTTCTCAGGAGCGATGTGAATACTATTTAAGTTTTCAAAAAATAATAATTATATCCTGACACTTTAAAAAGTGAATTTCTTTGTAATTAGTTCTAGTGTTTAGAACTACTTTGAAATTCACTAGGGTTCATCCTTTAAACAATGAGAAAAGATTCAGCTTGTTTTCCTTGTTTGGGACCCTTTGGGATGGAAAGCACTGTAGAAAAGCAAGCTATTATTAACCCAGTGCTCCCCAACACACGCCACAGGGGCTCTGAAATGTGCATCAGCTGGTGGTGAGCTTGGCTCAAAAGAAGCAGCGGAATTATTTCTAAATTTGCCTAAAGCCTGTCTGTTGCCATGATAATAGAAGCAGCATTCTGTGCCCAGAGTTCCTGGTAGTTTTAGTGGTGGCAGCCTCAGCTGGGTGGACACTACCTTCCTTCAGACCCTGCTTAGGCTTTTCCCACATATTCTGTGGCAAAGGTGGGGAGTCCGTGTAGGTGATGGCTAAAGGAGGCACACAGATTTCCTCCAAAGACTTGCACTATGCAGTAGGACCTTAGTGACTTAAACCTTTTGCAGCTGGACACTGACACTGGGATGGCAAGAAGAGAAAATTAGCAGGTCTCCTCCTTGTGGCATTACCATCTTCATTGCTAGGTGTTGAATGGTACTTCCTTTTCCAACAGCTAATATTGACTGGCCTGGTACAATCTGGAGTCATGGTCGCCACTCTTGTGATACCTGTAGGGTGGGAACCTGCAAGTGTGTCCACAGTGTGGGTTGCTGAACCTGCGAGATAAAGCCCCAGGTCCAGGGAACAGTGGGGACCCACGAGGAAATAGACAGCTTCTGTATGTGCATTTGGCAAACTTCCATTTTAGTAGGGTGATATTTACAGCAATTTGGAGCATTCTTGTTATGATTTAGAAATGAGTGATAGCACTAAGCCTTTATTACCTCTTATCCCTGAGCACAGGGGGAATTTTAGGCACCTTTGATGAGTGGCATAGGAGATCTAGATATGGAAACATCTTCTTTAGGTCCTGTTTGGATCTTAGTTCAACATGGACTCTGTAAAGCTAAAGCCTTACCATGTGTTTGTAATCTATTTAGAAACCCAGTGGTTCAAACAGTAATCTTTTATTTGCTCATGATTGTTTCATTTGGCTGTCACTTAGTAAGCACAGTGATACTCTCCTTGTCCACTTCTCAGGTGGTTCATGCACAGCCCTGCCATGGATGCTGGGCCTGCAGGCAGAGTTCTAGGCTTTCTCCAAGCCACCTCCTTGTGTAGCTGATGTAGGATTTCTCAGAACAAAGTGGGCGAGAGAAGCCGTGCTTCTCACATTACAGCCACAGGCATCAGGGTGTAAAAGCAGAAGAGCAGATGTTAGGCTTGCTCCAGAAGTGAAGACAGCACCAGAACCATTGGATTAGTAGAGGCCATGTGCTGTGGGACACTCTCCATGCTATCGTCTCCTTGATTCTCGGAGCTGTCCCTGCCCAGACAGCTCGCTCGGCATTCTTATTGCTCAAAATTTTAGGAAGTGACCTTCCTCCTGCTCAAACTTCCAAGGACTAAATTCTTTCTTTACAAACTTTGACCTCTTGGCAGCCACCAAACACCTCACTCTGCCTTCCCAGCATCTCTATCACTGTGAAGTGTCCTGTAGGCTGCCTACCAGCCTGCTGCCCTCACCATGCTCCTCAGTCCAGGACACATGCCGACGAGTGTGGGGAAGAGTGAGACAGACATGAATCCTCTTCCCTAAAAGGTGTACTGAATATACAGATGAAAAAGCTCTCATGGTAAACATTATTTTAAAAGTTAATGTGAGAGGGGCTGGGGAGATAGCTCCATGGCACAAGTGCCTGCCTGGCAAGTACAAGGTTATGAGTTCGATCCCCAGTCCCGAAAAACACAAAAAACAAAAAACAAAA
This sequence comes from Capromys pilorides, assembly GCA_004027915.1. NCBI lineage: Eukaryota > Metazoa > Chordata > Mammalia > Rodentia > Capromyidae > Capromys > Capromys pilorides. The sequence goes on along the minus strand of PVKN010039275.1, from coordinate 4,381 downwards.
AACAAATCCCCAATAAAACAAAAACAAAAACAAAAAAACAAAAAACAAACAAAAAGAAAAACCCTAAGAAAAGTTAATGTGAGAGCTCAGTGGTGAATTGTAGGCATGTCTCAGAAGGCTGGCAAGCTTCATCTCCTCTGAGCTCCTGTAGTCGAGCTGGTCAGGCTTCTGCTGATAGTGAGACACAGCCTACACCATGGCCAGGGCCTGCTGAGGACCACAGGTGCTGTGATCCCTCACTGAGTCCGGGGCAACTGTAAGTCATTATAGAAGTGTAGGTATACTTTTTAATATGTCTCAGATCTAACCCAAGTCCAATGGTGGTTATTTATCTGTAATATAACACTGTATATACTTGTACAATATGATGTTTTGAAGTATGTATACATTATGGAACGATTAAATTAAATTGTACACACACTTATCATTTTTTGAGGTGGGAAGATTCCATACATAATTATTAACTATGTTCATGTGTGTGGTAGAGTTCTTGAACTTCTACCTGATAGTTTCTGTCCACTGGCTAGCATTTTTCTGGCCACCCACACATCCCAGCCCCAGTCCCTGCCCCTGGTAACTGACATTCTATCACTGCTTCGATAAGAAGATCTCATTTATGAGAGATCACACCTCATAGTGTTTATATTCTGTCCCACCTTCCTGGCATCTTGAAGATGAATACAGCATTCATCATCCTTGAGTTCTTGAGTCCCAGGTCGTCCACTGTCCTTAAAGAAAGACACATTTTAGGCTTCATGGAGATGTTCAGCACTTTGGGTGTTGTTTTGGTTTGGTTTTCCACATATACCTCCAGTACTTCTTTCCAGTTGCTGCATACAGAATTAGAGAAACTATAAGATTTTCAACTTTCTTTTCTCATCTCTAGTCTTGTTCTTTTGACTGAGCAGCCTTTAAGCCTGACCCAGCCGGTATGAATATAGCTCAGGTGCATATTGAAAACTTAGTGTTAGTGTTTCATTGGCCAGTATTTGTCTTGCTTCATTGTTAAGTAGCTTAGAGCTGTGGACTGAGAAACTCTGTACTTGAGCATTTGCTTGGTGACCCACAGAGCTGCTTGAGCCCACTCATCTACAGAGGATCCTTAATGCATAGCTGGGTGGCTTTCTCACTATTTTTTCTTGGGAATGCATATTAAGAGAGATAGACAGATAACACTCAGAGACACACAAAGAGACAAAAGTTTACCTGCTACCATGATAGGTTAAAGTAGAGCTAATGATTTAGAAAAGAAAAGTAGAAATGAATTGTGGAGTTGCATCTGAGGTTGGTGTAAATGCAGGGAAAACTCCCTTTTCCTAGTTTGTTCTACTCACAGGCCCACAGGTGAAAGGCTGCTGCAATAGTTTCACTTGCCAAACACTCTCATGAAATAGCCCTTATCCTGTGTTGATGAAGGTGACTCCTGATGCATGGAGAAACAAACACCCTGAGGATTTGTTTTGCTCTTGTTGTTATTGTTGTTGTTAGTAACTCCTAGTAGAAATATCCTGATGAAAGTAAGAGTGCTCCATGGATGTGTTAGCCATATTCACTTTTATATAACAGTGTTCCATCCAAAGGACTGACTGCATGCATATTGTTCGTGTGCCCTGGGAATGACAAAGCAGGTGATTAAATTGATTAATTGAGAGAATGTTTATTCTCCACATTGAATAAAATGAAGTCAGTTGGATCAATAAATGCACTCTGTGGAGGCCAGTTATCAGCTCTATTATAATATTAACACTGTATCTTTTGTGACTGCCTCATTAATCAATTTTTTTCATATTAACTTAGTTTTCAGGTTGAGTTCTTTCCCAGGCAATAGTCACATCAGATAATGGTCATGCTCACTGTTAAATTCTTGTAACACACTAGGTGGGGTCTATGAAAATAACTGTCCTCGGGGAAAAGAAGGTTGCAACCCAAGGCAAACCAAACCCTTTCATCTCTGAGAAATCCTGCATTGTTAAATTCACTCAGTTGATATTATCTCTGAGGATCTGTACAGTCACTGAGCAAAGTTCTCATATGAGCTAATCTCAGGGTTCACAGATTATCCAAACACCAGTTCTCTTCTGGGTTAACTATCCTTCCACCTTTGTCACAATGACCCACCTGTCCCTGCCAGAAAAACTGGATTTACTATTTTGCAAACAAGAAAGAAGCTGGTGATTTGTTGGGGTACAGGTGAGAAATCAATGATTCATTAATTGAACTGTCTTTATTTGACTATGAGGGTTCATTTACTTGTGAGGGCAATAGTGATTATGATTAATCTAGATCATCAAGCCAAACTGCTGCATGTGAATGTGTATTTTTAACTTTCCTTAAACATTTTCACAGCTTACTACCCACACCTGCCTTTCCTCATGCCTGAAGACTCAGATCACTTGTTTTCACAGTAAGATCCTGGCTTGAGCCCATCTGATCAGGTTACACCTCTGAGGAGCCCCAGAAGCAATGGCCCAGGGTAGAGGCGCAGCCTCTGGCAGATGTGAGTGCCCCAGACCAGTCTTCTGGGTGCCTCAACCTATACCTCAATGTCTGTCCCTGAGGGTGGTTTTTTGTTTTTGTTTTTTATTTTGCCAGAGCTACAAAGGGCCTTTTGGCTGGGCACATATGCTGCCTTAATTTTGGTAGTCAAAGTTTTGATTTTCTGTTTCTAATGTCTTCCATTTCTTGAATTTCCTGGTGAGACCATTTTAAAATGTGCTGTTTTGAGCACAACACAGCATCTACTGGGAAGAAATGAAATTTCTACTGACTTTGTAATTTATATCTTCAACTTTGGCATGTTTGTGATTTCTAGATTTCTGTATTTAAATTAGATTTGTAATAGGCATCACACATTGTGTTAATTTTTCCCCTCCAGAGCTGCCTAATCATTGCCCAAGCCTGCACCACCTCATTCAATTCATATTTCAGTAAGTTTCTTGGACCCTAAACACAGAACTTACAGCTGATTTCTCTCCTCCTCACTTATGCTTGATTCTTCTGCCTTTTCACAGCAAAATATATGTCCAACACTGCCAGTTTTGATCATCACTGCAGGAGTTCTTGTGGTTCAGAACTGTTGCTGACCCCTAAACTTCAATCTGCCCACCTTGGGAAAAATACCGTCAGGCCACTTGCTTGCTCCAGATCTTTGAATGACACCCACCCAGTTGCATTTGGAACCATGTTGTGGTCTGTTGGGCTTGTTTTCTTCTATTCAGTGTCTTGTTTGTGTTAATCAGCTACTCTCCCTCAGAATTTCCAGTATTTCCCTATCTCTGTGCTAGTGACTGACTCTATTGTGTCTCTTCCTTTAGGACCTTGCTTGAGTCTCACACGCTACTTGGGTCATTTTCACCCTTCAGAAATCTCTTCTTCTCCACAAATATACAAGTTCTAAAGCTTTAAAAAATACTTTGTATTTCCTACTGGGAAGAAATTCCAAATAATGAGTACCTGTGATTGATGGAAGTTTCCTTTCTTCTTCCTTTGTCAACAAGGAGATAGGAAACTTCTGTCAGCTACAAGTACTCATTGATTCATCCCTGGACCCAGTGTATAAGGCCTCTGAAAAAACCTTGGCAGGGGCAGGACATGTGGTAGGAAGGAGCTTTCCCATGTGTTGACAAGGCTGCCAACATGGATGCTGCGGTTGACTCATGGAATCACAAGCTTAGGACTGGAAAGACTTTGAGGTCACCCAGCCTGCTACCAACTGATGTTCTTCCTTCTTGCCTTCTCCCCAAACAGAGATGGGGACTTGCCAAGTATGAGGCAGCACCTTTATTTTTATTAATTTTTATTTTTTTAAATTTTCTTTCTTTTAATAAGAAATAACAATGTGATATTTTCAAAAACACATTATAAGTACATTCCCAATAATTGATACAATGCATATTGTTGTCCTTGTAGTAGTTATATAGAGCACAGAATGTAGACATGATTTTTCTAATCATTGTTGGTACAAAAAATTTCTTCTCATTGAACTAAGAGAAAGTAGTTGTATACATAGTGCAGTATTCCATAATTGCAATGGATTATTGGCAGAACTGGCAATGTCAGAAGCTGTTGATTTAAGCCTTTTACAGCTCAGCATACTAATCTAGCTTTACGTTTTATGCCTCATGGTTAAAGTTTTCTGCTAGGTGGTTAAGGGCAAGTTAAAGCAAGACCTGTATAACAAAACATATAACTTTTGTATCTCCCAAGGTCAGTTAGATCTCCTCAGGATTTACTTTGAAACTATCTACAGTGCTTTGTAGAACTGTTGTCAGTGTCAGCAATCTCAATGAGTTGTGGCCATTGCTTGACCAGTTTGCTCTCTGTGAAAGCCCGAGAGAATGTTTTCTCCCTAGATGACTTTCCTTAGGCATACTATACATTG
>PVKN010039274.1:0-10906 GCA_004027915.1 Capromys pilorides | reverse complement strand
TAGCATGCTACCTACCATATATGCAAGAGACTTTTGTTCACTTCTGTGCGATGAATAAAGAAAAGAAATTCTAGGGGCTGGATGGAGAATAGTGATGCATGAAGGCAAGACACAAGAAATTCAGAGATGCTACCAAGGGAATCTACTAATATTTCTTTATTATTGATTTTATAATTGCTTTTAGAGAATTAACCAGTCCTTTTCTGTTCCCTTCTCTTTCCCATCAAATCAATAATCCCCTGTATTCTCAGAGCTGTCAGTTATCCTGTGTTTATGATTTTGAACCATAATTATAACCCATCCCTTGCCTATTTTTTACTCTATATTCACAGAACCCATGAGGCTTTGATTTTTTTTTAGCATTTTCCTTGCCAACTTTCTCTACCTTTAACCATATGCAATTACTTATCAATTGTTTGCATACGTGAAGCTAAAAGATTTCTCATTTTGGTGCAAAAAATAGAGTTCCACAGTAATAGCTTCTTGTATTATAACCCATTTACTATTTCCCTATTCTGGTAAGTATCACACCTTTTGCTAGGAGACATAATTAGATCTACATCCTGGGCTTTTCCTTAGCTCTCCAGCCTCTGTTGTGCTAGTTTGCCTTCTGACATAATGTTCCTGCAAATTTTCCCCCTCCCCCTCCACCAAGTAAATATTTTGTTTTGCTTTTGGCAGTACTAGGGATTGAGCCAAGGACCTTCACATCAAGCTACACTCTGAGCTCTCTTATTTTCTTTGAGACAAAATCTTGGATTTAAATTTGCCATCCTGCTGCCTCAGCCTCCCAGAGTGCTGGGGTTACAAGCACTCACCGCCTCTCATCCTTAAAGCTGCATTTTGGCTATTGCCTCCCCAAACACATCTTCCCTACCAGCACGTTTCTTCCCTTGCAACCTGAAATCAGGCTGCATATTTTTATGATGGGATTTTCACCATCTTAGTTTTTTCTTTTTCTTCCTTTTAAAATTTTAGTTTAGTTTTTTTTATATATATATATCAGGTACAGATGATTGGACTGCAAATAATGCAATCCTAACAATATCCTGTAATCAACATTATGTCAATGTGGTCTCTTTCTCACTCTTAAAATATCTTATTGCATTACGCTCTCCCTTCCTGAGCTGGTGCAAGATGACACAGTATCTATGTGATGAGAGGAAGTGATCTGGGTGACATAGCGACCATGATCTTCCACAGTTGACTGCAGATAGCTGAAAGGGGGCAAATCACTCTGAGGGAGATGGGAGCATTACTGTTTTGGCATTGGTTCATGAACACTATATAACTACTAGTAAATCTAGTACACAAAACACCCCATCCATTTATGTCCTTGTTTCCCCAGTCTTGAAAATATGTCACCATCAGAAATCATGTATTCATCTTCCCCTTTATTTCCTATGTAATTGTATTGCAACTAGACATGTAGTTTTACAAATATACATTTTTATTTTAGGGAAAGGACTACAGGGAATTCAGGGCCTCACTACTAGATCAGACTTGTAGTGATCCACATGTTTACAGCCTCCCAAGAGCTGGGATTATAGCCGCACACCACCATGCTCAGTCTCAATTGCCATCTCTGTGCATCCCAGGGACAAAGCTGGCATAGCAGGTCTGGAGATTGAACTCCCAGCCCCTGTGCCTACTTGCAGGTGCTTTAATCCACTGAGATATTTGTCTGGCTCTTTATTTTAGTTATTTTTAACTTCAAGAAAAAGAACAACATGCTACATGCCATCAGTTGGAGTCTCATTTCTTTCCTTCAGATTTTACACTGTGAATATGTATGCATACCAAATAATTTTTCATTCACTTAAACTACTGTGTAATTTCCATTGCATGCATATATCACCATCTATCCTTCCACTCATCCTGCACTGGGCTTTGAGCTTGCGACAGCATGGCAGGATATAGCAAATAAAAAAGCACAGCAGTCAAAATTGGATTTCAGAAAAAAAAACTTACAGTTTTTAAATGCAATCTTGGTACATGCGTTATATAAAAAAGGAATACTTATTCACTGTCTGAAATTTGGCTTTAATTATGCGTCCTGGATTTTGTCTGAAAACACTATATTGCAGAGCAGCTATGAATATCCTGGTACATTACTCTGTATAAGCCAGGATTTCTCTTAGGTATATACGTAGAGAGTGAATGCTCAACTTTATGAGGTAATAACAAGCTGCTTTCTTAAATGACTATTCTCAAGAACTATATCTCCATTTTGAGAATACAAATAAGGGGCAGAGTGTGGATGGAGAGAATAGTACATGAAAAAAGTGATGCAGAACTATCACTGCTCTGCAGTGAATGTACTCTTGCCTCTTGGAAGGCAGAGGCTGGAGTATTCCTTGTTAGCTCGAAGCCCACATAGTGCACCTTTAAGAGGATTTTTGGTACATTCTCTGTAGTTTGGAGCCACAAGAAATCTCATACAAGTCCACAACAGCTACAGTAGGCTGTAGGCTTGAGTTTGCCTCTAGTTTTGTGCTATCCAGAGGACAGGGAACGATTATTGAGTACTGTGGCGAGCAAGTTAGCTGAGACAAGAGTAAATTGGGGCAAGAGATGTTTGAATATGGTATGTAGGTTAAAGGTGATCCAAGCGGAGAGGGATCTGATGTGGAGCTGGCCTGAACCCTGAACAATGCTGCAAGGGGTTGTCAGAAAGAAGCAACTGGAGATGTTCTACAAGATGTTAAGCTAAAGAGCAATCTTGAACTACCACCTTTTATGGAAGAATTCCAGGCAGAATCAAGAGAACCATGGGAGAGCAGTCTTCCACTGTAGGAATTTCTGAAAGGGCTAGGAAAACAGCTCAGAAGGGAAAAATTTGGCATTATTAATCTTCCAGACCAAGTCAGGAACACTAGCTGGGGTCCCAGCTTTAATCATCTGAAAACTAGACAATTCTGTCAAGCTGGAGCTATCTGCTTCTTGGTCTCTCCTCTTTCTCTCAGTGTGAATCATGGCTGCAACAACATGACAGCTAACAAATGAAAGAAGGAGCAAGCAAGCAAGTTAAAAGAAGGTGTTTCACCTTCACTCCCTCTACCTTCCCATTGTAGCTTCTTGGTCTAAACAAGACCTGCGTTGGGCAGGGAAGATTTCATGCTTAGCAGAGCTTAGAGAACTGGCTGTTCATGTGTTGAATGGGACATTCTAATTATCCAGTTAGGACTTGACTTAGCCACAACAATGACCTAACAATGAGTATGAATGACATCTGTTCAGTTGTTTTCAGCTTTTGGAGAGGATTACTCTCCTTGAAGAAAGTCAAACAACCAAGATTTGTTTTGTTCATGCAGAAGGCTACAATTGTTCACATCCTAATTCCACAGGCATATGCTAAGTTACACATGTTCTCCTCCCACATACACTTACTAGCAGTTCCAAGAAGCCAAGATATCAAAGGGTCCCCTTTCTTCCCAGCCTCCTCTGCATAAGACTTTCTTTCCTTTCCACATCTCACAATCTGTGTTTCCTTTTCCCTTTCAACTCACCACTGTTGCCCTCACTTTACTTTATCATTCTTAATTTCTGAGTGTTTTTCCTCCAAATCTTGGGATTTCTGTCTTATAAGGGAAGCATGGTAAGGGAAATTGGATGCTAGCCTAAGAGGTGGTAGATAGGGTGAGAAAGGTCCAATGGGATGTAAGAGTCTTGAGGACAAGTAGGCTATCAAAGATGAGAGTCTAGTAGTAGCAAACAGATAATTGAGTGAAAGGCCATGGGGATCAGTGTTTAGCCATGTGCATGTTAAATTTTATCTCCAGTGATGAAGATACAAGGGCTCTACCCAGTAAATGTGTATAGGCCAGGTGATAGAATCAGGACTCAAGGTTGCAAGTGAGTAGCAAGAATAGTGGAAAGAAGCAAGGTGAAATCCATGGCAATAAACAACTATGTTGGCACTGGATTCAGTGGTGTAGATGGGGGAGACTTAGCTCCCCTTCAAAAAGTCCCTTAAGGATTTATGATTGGTGAAAATCAGTATCAAAACATGAGTACCAATATAGATATTAAGAATCAAGCTTAGTTATATCAATAGAGTAAACCAGGGAAAGGAGAGTATTGCCAGAGTGAAGCATGTTGGAGGACCAGGTCAAGGTGTCTAGAAACTTCAGTATGTAGGAAGAAGTTGAAAACATGAGGCATTTTAACTGAAGAAACAGGGATTTGTGGGACTAGCTTTGAATTGGCCACACTATATGAGAGGGATTAGTTCTAGAAGATGACATCACAGAAAGAATTACAGATACTTCAGAATGCACTGAACACTTCTCAATCAGAGCATCACAACCATGACACAATAGGTCACCTGAAGAACTCTAGAAAAGTTCGAGAATGACCTGTTTAGGCCTTGGTCACTAGAAGTTTCTTTTGCCCTTGACTGCCTGTGACTCCACCTTGGATGAAGTGAGAAATATCTGTCTGAACTGGGGAAACAGGTGAACTCCAAAAAGATATTTTAGTACGGACAGATACAAACTCTATCTGAAGCTTGGTAAATACTATAGTCTGATGAAACACCCTTAGTAGCCCAATAGAATGAAGGCAGAGTAGAACTAAGATTAGCAAGGTGCCACTGTGTTTACAAGACTGACTTAGAACCTAACATTCGAAGGACTCTCATAATCAGTTTCAATAAGAGCAAGCAGCATTCATCAAGCACTAATAATAAGCAAATCTCAAAGATTCCTGCCTCCTAGAATTAAAAGCCAAATAACTGAAATCCTGTAGGGTCAGAAGCAAATCAACTGAGAGTTAAGCTGGGGCTGTAAGACTAGCTCAGGCTGCCTTTAGATAGTTTTATTCTGCTAAATTAAAAGGGATGTCTTCAGAATCTTAGTTTCAGTGCAAATTCTGTTTCAGCACAGCTGGGGATGAGCTTGAAACTTTGCATTCAACCCCCATCAGATAACTAAAATTAACGTATCACCATCCCTAACCTTTAGGTATTTCCTCATTATTTTAAAAACATGACCCTATGCACTACACCGTTGGCATTTGGTGATATTTTAGAAGAGGTAGCATAGAGACCTATCCCAGGTATAATGTAAAGGGTACCTGACATGTGGCCTGGAATGGAATTAAGATAAGGACAGGAATTTAAAAATTTTTAGTGAAATATCTTGAAACTTTCTTCAGTGCTCAAGTGCTAGATTGTGCTTTTTAGCGTGAGAGATAACCTCAGAAATGAAGATAAGGGTACAAACATCAAGATTTAAAATGAAAGTTAGTTTAACCTTGAGTGAATTAGAAAATCTATGATTTTAATTCACATGTAACCACAAGAAGCAATAAAATGGTCTTTGATTTCTTCTAGTTTGAAGAACAAACCCAAACATCTTCTCTAATAAGTACGTTTAAGGCCATTACAAAACTACTCCACAGCTGAAAATCTCAGAAAGGGCTTTTTAAAAGCCAACATTAAGACAGTGCAGCCTCCCAACTCTCCATAGTTCAACCATGTAACCAGGAGCAGCTGATTCATCAGGCAATGCCCAAGTTCATAAAGCACAAATCTCAAAAAGTCTCTAACAAAGCCTGAGAAAGAATAGCAGTTATCCTTCTAGCTCTTACACTATCTTTCTTTTCTTGCTCTATGTATCAGATGGGAAAAAAGAGAAAGTCCAGTTTCTCCTTTGCAGCAAAACAAATTAGCTGCAGAGAAAGGTGCTAGGTGACTATGCCCTATGCTTTATCAAGCTGCTTATGCAACTGGTGGGCCTGGGCCACTGGAATGAATGTCTGGAAATAAGGTCAAAATGAGGGAAGAGTGGGTTGCTAGGCATTGCAAGAAACCTGAAGCTACAGCAAATTTCAGGTTCCCTTTAAAATAAGTTTTCAAATACCTGCCTGAATCACCTTCTACAAAATCAGGAAACATTAAGCAGCAGTTGTTAATTGTCATCTGCATACCTTTTAGTAAGAAAGTCTCATTTATTATACACTTTCACCGTGGTCCTGTCCAGAAAGCCAATACCAGGGTTTTCAAAACCCTGGTATTCTATGGGCCATGAGAGGTCTGCTTGCCCCCAGGCAGGGTATATTTCAGGCCTGCTTTAACTGTCAGTTCATCCAAATAATCTGTTGTTTTCTTAGCAGCAGCTATGGCTTGGCACTGAGGAATGCTAAGATGAAATGTGCAAGGTTCCATGCTGCCTACAAGAAGTTCCCTATTTTGTTGTGTCAGACAACAGTAAGATGCACTAACCTGAAAAACTGGCGATAACAAGACAATAGACAATAGATTCCCAGAGAGTAGCAGAAGCAAAAATTATTGTAATTGCATTGTATTGAATTAAATTTTCCTAAACAAGAATGAAGTTAGGAGTCAGGTGGTCAAGAGATCTGTGAGTCTGAATAGGCATGGTGGCCTACACCTGTAATCCCAGCACTTGGGAGGCTGAGGGAGGAGGATTGGTGTGAGTTCAAGACCAGCGTGGGCTACAAAAGTGAGCTCAAGGTCAGCCTAAACTTCATAGTGAGACCCTTTCTCAAAATGACGAGAGAGAGAGAGAGAGAGAGAGAGAGAGAGAGAGAGAGAGAGAGAGATCTGTGAGTCTGAGAACACTAGAAGCTAAGATTGAATTATATGTAGGTATCTTTACAGAATTCAGGGGTGCACAGAAGAGATTAAAATGGTGGGCTGTTAATCTGCAAGGAAAGGACTGCAAGGGCAATAGTGGGAGAACAATCACCTCGGTTGAGGCCTCTATGCCATGCAAGACTCCTGTCCCAGCTGTTGCATGGTCTGAAAAATTCCTTGGAGAAGAAAAGCAGGGGCATTCTGAGAAATATCAAGACCAAAGAGGTGTCCAACTTCAATGGTACAGTATTGAGTTATCCTCTCAGCTCTACCTCCCACCCTACTTGCCAGCTTCCCTGAGAGTCTTAGGCTTTAGCAAGATTCACCTTCCACAAGAAGACACAGAAGCAACAACTGTGAAGTCCATGCCCATGAACAGCAAAGCAGTGTGTTATGTGATGAGCTTGAGAGAGAAGGAAACCTGCAAAACAGACCCACCTCCACACTGCCCTGGATGCTAGTGCAGTGAGCTTTGCCCTTCGTAAGCTGGTCCCTGCTTGACACCTTGCACCTTCTTCTCTGGAGCATGTCTGGCCCGTGCTACTTTCCCTTGTCTGGCTTCCACAGCCCAGGCTCTGCCAATACTGGCTCTTGTTTAAGCCAAGAAAGTGAAACCCATAGAAACTGCCCTACCTCCACTCTCCACTTCTTTTCAGTGCTACCCTCCATCTCAGAGGAAAGGATTAGCCTTCCTGATCAAGGCCCGCTTCTCCCTCAGCTCCTTTATTGTCTCCCTCTTCCTTCTGTCATTACCTATTTGCGTCCTTTCTACTTGTAGTCTTGTCAACCTACAAATGGGATTAAATACACTTCCAATATGAAATCCAAACTGAAAATTATATATATATATATATATATATATATATATATATATATATATATAGGCTTTCTTAAGCCTTCTGATGATGGATGGTCTGGCTGTTGCCATTTCCTCCAACCCATTCAGTCCCCATCCCTGTCTCTTGCTTGCCCCACACCTATTCTGCTGATACAATTCATCTTTAAAATCACCAGTGAGCTTTGCAAATCCGACATAAACCTATTTGTCCTTGGCTTTCTATTCTTGCTTTTTCACTGAATCTTGCCATTCTCTTAGTGTCTATGATTCCCAGTTTTCCATCCACTCGCCTCTTTATTTCTAACTCCATTGGGGAGTGAAGTAATTTCTTCTTCCACAAGCTTCCATAACATTCTATGCTGACCTATATGACACACACCCCTCTCTACTCCCTTAATTCTCTGGATCTTACTAAATCAGGCCAAACTTATCTGTTTATGTGTTGATGTCCTCCATTGTAAGCAAGTCCAAGACAGAAATGTCTGTGATGGACAAGTCCTTTCCCTGGAACCTCTTATAGATGACAATGCCTACAAACACATATTAATTTGTTCAACTGCCTTGAAGCAAATGTCAAAGACAAAGTAGGCTGGTTATCAGAATAACAGTTATTCAGGAATTCATTTGCAAACACATATTTTCTCTTTTACTCAAAAGTCCATGATCTAGAGAAGTAGTCTGATTTTCAAAGTGACTTATGGTGGCAAAAGCTGGGATTTGAGCTTCATGTTCAATGTGGTTCAATGCTTTCTTTCCAAATCTCTCATATTTTACTCTTTCAACTTTTGGTTTACCACACTGCTGAGGTCTTCTAGTGCCCTGGTCTCAGGCTTGTTTGTGGGTGGCTAAATTCACACTGAACAGATTGTGATACTCAATTATGCAACTGTCTGAAGTCCTGGGCAGTTCTTTGGCTACCATGAATTTTTTTGACTGCAAATTTTGTGTTTGTAACTGGATATCATTTTACATATTTATATTAGTGGAGATCATCATGTTAATCAAAGTTATACACATATCTTCTAGGCTTTTGTATAATCAGCTACAAAACAACACTGACATTCTAGAACTCTGTGACTGCCCTACAATCATTTTCATAGGACAGTTGGTATTTTGTCAACACATGGAGTCTTCAAAGAAATATGTCTTACACTGTTGGGACCTCAGTCTGTCTCCAGAGTGTTTCAAAATTTAGAATGGAAACCTCTTCTCTTCCCTCCCCTCCCCTCCCCTCCCCTTCCCTTCACTTCCCTTCCCTTCCCTGTGTTGTTCTTATCTCTACTATGATTCTGAATCTGAATTGTGGTTCTTATTTGGAAGATTTCTTATATATGGTACTCTTCTTGTGATGTGCTTTCCTTGTTTCTCTATTGAATGCCTACTTCTCCTGGATACTATATTTCTAGTCCTTAATGAAAATTCCATACACCCACCACTGCATATAGTAACATTCTTCCTCTTCCAAACATCCCTAAAGGCTTTCTCATAACACTGCCTATTCTTTTTTTAAATTTTATTACTTTTAATAAGAAATAACAATGAGACAGTTTCAAAACATGTTAGTAGGACAGTCACAATAATTAATACAATGCATATTGTTGTCTTCATAGTTCAGAGTACAAGATGCAGACATGATAATTTTTCTAAATGCTACTGGTACAAATATTTATTCTCATTGAACTAAGAGAAAGTTGTTGTATATATAATCCAATCTTCAATAATAGTAATGGGTTATCAGCAGAACTGTCAATGTTGGAAGCTGTTGACTTGAGCCTTTTACAGCCCAGCATACTAATCTGGCTTTATTATTTATGCCTTGTGGTTAAACTTTTCTGCTGGATGGTTAAGGCCAAGTTAAAGCAAGACTTATATAACAAAACATGTAACTTTTGTAACTGACCAGGCCAGTCAAATACCCTTAGGATTTACCTTGAAACCATGTACTTCATTTTGTAGAACTTTTGTTACTGTCAGCTGTCTGGATGAGTCATGGCCATTGCTTGATCAGTTTGCTCTCTGAGAAAGCCTGAGAGGTTTTCACTCTAGGTGACTCCTTTAGACACACTATATATCCTCAGTCTCTTTCCTCTGTGGCCCCATAATCTCCCTGAACAGAAATTTTGGGACACCATTGAGTTGAAGGATGTAACAGGTTCTCTTATGTCCTGAGTCTTCACTGACCTTGAAGGGCTAAGACCAAAATATTGGCTATTCTTGTAGCTCTTCTTTTTCTCTAATTTTTTTGGTCTATAAGCTTAAGTTGTTAACCCTTCAGAAGAAAAGCTTACTGATACTACTACTCTATAACACAGGTACTTGAGCTTAACATCACTGTCTTTCTGAATATCAAATGCCTTAGACTTAAATACTCCCTATTCTTTGAACATATTAAGAATCTGAGTATCAGGGTTGACCTGTGATTTGTGGCTTTTCTTAAACTTCCATCTATGCCTAGCAAGTCCAGATAAGAAGGACAAGCCACATTAAACCTCATATAAATATCCTATCAGTTCACTAAAAGCTTTCAAAAAATGTGCCATGGATTGGTATTAGATTGGAGGGAATTGTGGGAGACACATTTAGGGGATTTAGAAGACTTTACCATTTACCACATGATAAGTCCCTGGAAAAGCCAGTCCATTCTTTGGCCTAGAATATTTCAATCATAGCTTGGGTTCTTTGCCTCCTTTGTTTGTCCTGTTGAGTTCCTATAGAAAGCAGATGCCAGAGAAACCAGCCATGTTGACCAGCATGGGGGCTAAGGGCATGGGACAGTGGATCCAGTGTGCCAGACTGGTCCTGACCCCAAATGCTTAGATTCCCTCCCTAGTCACCTCGACCTCCACACTCAATCTGTGCACAGTTCTCTGTAACCATGCTCCATAAGCATACTCTGCCTCCCACCTCTAGGCCTGTTTCTATAGAGCCTACCTGTGTATCATCAAACAACAGCTGAAGCTCCAAAAAAATAAAAATAAAAATAAAAATAATAGTTTGGGTTCTTGATTAAAGAGTCCTCTCCCAGGCTGTCATTACATTTCAACCATCATTTAAAGACTGTCTGTCAAGCCACTTAATATTCCAACAGAAGACTCCAATGTCCCAGGGATATCATTCCCATTCATTTTGTAGCATGGTTTCCCTCTATGTCTGTTTTAATCAATCGTCATAGAGGCTGATAGGCAAGGCACACAACAGAGTGGTTGGTCAGGTCTCTGAGGTTTTTTTATTCCCTGACTAAAGTATGTATGCAATAAAATAACTCTGAAATTCCATCTTACCCCAGAAAGAATGGCTATCACCAAAAAATATACAAAAACACATAAGCTTTGCTAACAATGCTACAGGGAAAAATAAATCCTTCTGTATTGTTGGAAGGAAGGGAAACTAGTACAGCCATTATGGAAATCAGTGTGGAGATTCCTCAAAAGACTAAAATGAGAAACTCCATTTGATCTAGCTATTCC